>JAIRCJ010000283.1:65172-101625 GCA_020883675.1 Bruguiera gymnorhiza | reverse complement strand
TCAGTTGTGGGTAATTTGATGTATGCAATGGTGTGCATCAGACCTGATATAGCTCATGCAGTTGGTATAGTTAGTTGGCTTTTCAAATCTTGGTAAAGAGCATTGGAATGCAATGAAGTGGATAATGAGATATTTGACTCCAAAAAGTCTACTTTGGGTTATGTGATTACTCTTGTAGGGGGAACAGTGAGTTAACAACTTCAATTGCAAAAGTGTGTTGCATTGTTTACTATAAAGGTAGAGTTTATTGCAAATAATTAGAGTGTCTAAAGAGTTGCTTTCAATTGAAAAGGTTTATGAAGGAACTTGATTTCTATACAATCAATTATGTGTTCTACTGTGATAGCTAGAGTGTCACCCATCTTGGTTAGAATCCAACCTTTCATCGCTAAGTCAAAACATATTAAAATACAATATCATTGGATACAGGATATTCTTGATTTTAAACAGCTGACACTTGAAAAAAATTCATACAAAATGATAATGTTGCTAATATGATGACAAAGATATTGCCAAGATGAAAATTTGAGTTGTGTTGTTCATTGACTAAGATGACCAATATCTTCACATAGTCGGGAAGGGGAGAATAATTGGGCTCATTGGTTCTTTTCCTATGTGAATATATAGCCTAAATATTTTTTTATTTTTTATTATTTTTTTAGGGCCATAACCCAAAATAATTAATGTGGGTATAAATACCCTTTTTTGGCTAAAAAAAAAAACCTAATCAACTAGTAGAGAGAGAAAAAGAGGCTGCCAAACAAGAGTGAGGAAAAGGGGCAGTGTTCTTTCCTCTTACATTTGGAAGGGAAATTAGTGTCTAATCAAGCTAAAACTTGGATAGTTGATAGAGGACATTTGATTCTTAATTTTGAATAGTAGACATTGTGTTTTAGGCATAGTAAGTCTTGCGTCTCTTCAGTTTTTCGTAGGTCTATATTCTAAGTGATTTTCTGCTTGCAATTTTGATTTTTCCCCTTTTTTGATTTGAAAGGGTTTTCCGCATAAAAATTGGTGTATTCTCTTGTGTGATTTATTTAGGTTGTCATATTTATTATTCAATCATCTCCTCACAAGTTCAAGCAAGCAGGAGAAGTTTCCTAGGCTATTTATACTACACTACCCCTTCTCCCATCATTTTTACCATTAATTGGTATCAGAGCCCAACTTTAAATCAAGTTAGATCCATTAATTCTTCAATTTGATGCCTTGTGATTTATTTATTTCTATTTAGTTTGTCTATTAAGTGCATTACCATTCAAATACACTAATTTGTTCATTTGCAATCCTTCTTACTTTGCTTATTTATTTAAGATCATAATTATCAAAATGTACTATTTTCTATTCCACTTGTTATCTCTAAATATTCTATTGTTATTTTGTGTTGATCAAAAGAAAAAAAAAAAAGAAGAATAAAAAAAGGCATCAAATTTAAGCTATTAATAAAAGTTAAATAGTTTACTTATATTGGCCACAATAATAATATAGTTTTCTTAACTCCAACTCTTTCATCTATTTTCTTGTTATGCCATTCAAGTTTGTTCTCTAAGTTTAACTCTACATCTTGTTTTATATCAATCTAGTTCATTAAATTCATTTGCCTTGATGTCCTATTTCATTTTTTTTTTACTCCTTGTTCTCCAATTAGTTCAATTATACCCTATTGACCTTTTTTTGTTCTAAAGTAATCCTCTTAATTTAACTTGTTTAGTTCTTTAAAGGAGCTAAAAGGGGAAATTTGAGTGGTAAAAGGCAAGAGTGTGAGTTCATCTTAAGAAAAAGCCATAAAACATGTAAGTATGAAGGAGTGTAACACCTTTTCTTTTAAGTGAAACACATAAGGGAGTGTTCTATGAGATATCTTAATCATTTTGTGTAGAAGTAATACTATGATTTCTATAGACAAAGGTGTAGATTAGAAGGGAGTTAATGGTATGTCCTTTACGATTAAAGTTATACAATAACAATTTGAGTGCATGAATACCAGATTTGATGATATAAGAGAGAGAATGGAGGAGCAAGTTAATACAATAGCAAAGTTACAAAAAAGGCATAAGGACTATGAGGTTTTTATACAAAAAGCAATTGAGATGAGCTTATGGCCATAAAGATGATGTAAAAGATGATGAATTTGATGATTGAACTACTATGGTTAAAATTGCTAACAATAAAAAGAATCAGAAAAATTTTAGGAGGCAAGGCACCTATGACCATAATTTGGGCAGTATTAAAATGACAATTCCTCTATTCCAAGGTAAGAATGATCTTAATGCATACCTAGAATAGGAGATGAAGGTTAAGTTGATTTTTCACTACCATAACTATTCTGAGGAAAAAGGTAAAACTTTCTACCATTGAATTTACTGATTATGCAATTATGTGGTGGGATAAACTTATTTTGACTAGGAGAAGGAATCGTAAGAGGCCTATTGATACATGGGAGGAGATAAAGGTTATCATAAAGTAGAGGCTTGTCCCTAATCACTATTATAAGGAATTTTACCAAAGGCTGCAAGAGCTCACTCAAGGCACCAAAAGTATGAAGGACTACCACAAAGAGATGAAGATTGCCATGATTAGGGAAAATGTAAAAGAAAATAGAAAGACAACCATGGCTTGATTTTTGCAAAGGCTAAATAACAACATGGTGCACATAATAATGAAAGTTGAGAGATAACTTAAAAAAAAGGTTCCATAGGGTTTACGCAAAATTCAAGTTCTACTTTATCTTAGAAGTCAAATTGGAGTAAAAAGGTTAGGAAGGCTAATTATAAGTCCAAAGCTAAGCTATCCAAGAACCAAAATGTAGGTTATAGTGAGAAGGCAAATAATTTTGATACCTAACCAAATAAAAATAAAGATGTTAAATGTTTTAAGTGTTTGGGAAGGGGTCACATTGCATCTCAGTGTCCAAATAAGCGTGCAATGGTATTAAGAGGTAATGGTGATGTTGAGATTGCAAGTGAGTTAGATGATGATTCTATGCCATCATGGGAGGGTAATGGTGATGGAGAGGAGTATCCAATTAATGGAGTAGCTCTTGTCATAAGGCGAGCATTGAATGTGCAAGTGAAGGAAGAGAATGAGGTGCAATGAGATAACATCTTTCATATGAGGTGTCTTATCAAAGATAAGGTATATAGTATAATATTGATGTTGGGAGTTACAATAATATAACTAGTACAATTATGGTTAAAAACATGAATTTACCTACTATGAAACATCCTAAGTCATATAAGTTTTAATGGTTGAATAAGAGTGGTGAAGTCAGGATAAATAAGCAAGTGCTCACGTCATTTTCTATTAAAAGGTACCATAATGAAGTTTTATGTGATGTTGTTCTTATGCATGAGGGTCATATTTTATTAGGAAGGTCATGTTGGTTTGACCAACGGGTTATGCATGATGGCTTTAAGAACCAATATTCCTTTGTAATAAATGAAAAACTCATCATTCTTGTACCATTATCTCCTCGACAAGCTTATAAGGATTAATTAAGGATTAAAAATGAAAATGAAGAAAAAGAGAGATTGAAAAGAAAGGGACAATTGAAATAGAAAAGAGAGGAGAAAAAGTGAGGACACAAGAGAGAGAGAAGAGGAAAAAAAGTTTCTATGCAAAAGAAAGTGATGTTAAAAGAGCATTTTATGCAAAACAACTTATAATTGTACTTTTGTACGAAAATGATTAATTTAACACTAACAAGTTTGCTTTATCTTTATCCAATATTGTTATTTTTTTTTGTAGGAGTTTGAAGATGCATTCCTTGAGGATGTTCCAAGTGAATTCCCACCTAAGAGAGGAATTGAACATCAAATTGATTTTATCCTTAATGTATCCATTTCAAATCAACTAGCATATAAAAGTAATGCTAAGGAGACAAAAGAGTTTTAAAGGCAAGTTAGGGAACTTATGTTGAAATGATATGTTAGAGAGAGCATGAGTTCTTGAGCGGTTCTTATTTTACTTGTACCCAAGAAAGATGAGACTTGGAGGGTATGTGTTGATTGTTGAGTCGTCAAGAAAATCACTATAAAGTATCATCATCCCATTTTATTTCATACTAATCATACCACATTATGAATGAGTTTTTAATAAAATATTATTCAGGAATAGTCTACCATGATTAATTAGGAAATTTTAACATTTTCTCTTTCAGACTGATTAAAATTTATTAGATTAATTGTTATATGCAAATGATGACAACAATCTCTTGTAATCTCGTTATAATGTCATAGATAAATGGTTCAATGTGAGTTATAATGGTTATATCTTATTTATTCAAAATACTCTCTTTTATATACTATAATACTTACAATTTACCATACAAGTCTCATAATATATATATATATAATTTCATAATATTCTATAATAATATCTCATAGAGATAAATTAGTACTTTATAGATACTTTTTGTTTCTAAACCTTTTTTTAATGATAAAATACTTTAATACTCACCAAATTTAGTATCTTTTATGTATTTGTCATTCTCAAATAAGAATACTACTGTGAAATTATCATATAAATTTTTAGTAGCTAGATAATGACATTAACAACCTCAAGTGTTAAACTAAAATTTTATAGTTATAATGCATAAATTAAAAATTTTAATAATGTCATAAACTCTATTTTTAAAATGGATGAAATAATAATAGACAATTTTCTATTATTCCATAATCCTACTCCTTCTCTCAATAGAAATAGATAATTTAAAGTAAATTTCTACCATCAATACATCTAGTAAAATCTAAATTTGAATATCCAATCACATTTAAGTGGTTAAATTTCTTATATATGAACATATAATTCTCTATTCTTTTAAGTACCTTAATACTTTCTTTGCAACTTTCTAATGATCTATTATATGATTAATTTTACATCTGCTTAACACTTCAATCTTAAAACTAATATGCAATTTAATACAAGTTAGCAAATACATTAAATTATAAATAATAGACGTATATGAAATCAAATCTATTTCCTTACATTTGACATTATTCTTAAAACATTGCATAAAACTAAATTTATCACCTTTTTGTATGAGAATAACCATAGGTATACCTTTTTGTATGAGAATAACCATAGGTATACACTTACTTATATTAAATTTCTTTATAATTTTTTTTAAATAGTTATTATGAGACAATTCTCATTCATTGTGATTTGTTACAGAATAGTTCTACTTCTATAACATAGAATATCTCTCTCATATTTTTCATTATAAAATTTTTTTTAAAGAAACTCTTTAATCTCACACAATATACTTAAAATATTAGTAGTAAACAATATATAAGATTAGAAAATAAATTTACTCTCATTGATCTTTTGGCACATAGCATTGATCAACGGTGTTCTTTCTTTAATCAAAAAGATAACATTATATCATTGAATTTAATATATCATTGTAAGTAAACTTATTTCAATCCATATTTATTCTTTAGTCTACACATTATTCAATCCTTATTTTTAAAGGAAAAACCTTCAAGTTCATCCATGCAAACTTGCTTTTCAAGATTTCTATTAAAAAAGACAATTTTCATATTTATTTATTGTAACTTTAAGTGATATGAAACCACCAATATTATAATTATTTTTAATGAATATTTTTTATGACATGTGAAAACAAAATTAAATCAAAATCTTAACTTTTACAAATAAACTATATGATTATTCAAAATAGTTGCTTTTCTTTCTCTTTGAGAAATTCTTAATACTATCTCTTTTAGTTAGTTTATATTAGTCAGTTGTGAGTTAAATTCTTCAAAAAATATCTCTTCATCCAAATGTTCTTTAATTTCTAGAATAACATTTGGTATCGTAATGGACGAAGGAACTATTATGGATAAAGAAATATTTACTTTAATTTTTTTAAGTTTACATTTTGATGTTCCTTAGTCCCACTAACTTCATCATTTTGAATGAATCATACATTACTAGTTTCTATAATTCTTAGAATACAATTATATACCTTTTAAACTTCTTTGAACAACTAATAAAATAATCACTAATTGTTCAAGAGTATAATTTCTTTTTATGTGAGTTCTTATTTCTGTTGAGTAACTCCAAACATTCAAATGCCTTAAATTAGATTTCCTTTACATATATAGTTCAATAAGAGTACTTGAGTTGCCTTACTAATAATCTTATGTAACAATTAATGCATACATCCATAAAAATTTAAGTATATAGAAGTTACTCATTATACTTTTGACCATGTTTATTAGTATTCGATTCTATCTTTATGTCACACATTTTATTTAGATATATTTGATATAATTTACCGTACACATATATCTTGACTTTTGAAGAATTTCACAAATAGAGTTGGACACTATCTTAAATCATTATATTTTCTATAATATTCAACACTACTATAAAATCTTATAATTTTTACCTTTTGTCTAATTATTTGTAATCTTTTTTATATATATCTCAAGGCTATTTAATAATTGAGATTTTTATGAAATAAATAGATATAACCATAACATGAAATATCTATAAAAATGATGAAATACAATTTTTCATTAAGAGTTAGAGTGTTGAAAGGTCCATAAATATTGATCTATATAATTTCAAAAAATTGAGGGCTTTTTGTAGTTTCTTTCATAATATATTTGGCTATTTGGCTTACTTACATTTAATGTAATTCATACTTAATTTAAGATTTGAAAGAATCTCATTATTAACCAATATTATTAGTATTTTTTTAGTCATATGACCTAAACATTTATACTACAATTAAACAATTTCAATCATCATGTTACATTTAATTTTAATATTATGATGTATAGTAAGAAAAAATTCTTTTAAATTTTATTATATTCCAATTGATATAAAATATTAATAAGAATACATTAAGAAAAATATTCATATTTTTATATCAACTGAAATAATTGGATCATAATAAATCATTATATCATTATGGATATATGAATAGTAACAATGTAATCAAGCTATTAAGTATTATGAGAAATTTTAATTAAATTTAATTTAAAACATATTATAGTATTTAATTTTTCATTGTTTTTTTCAAATCAAACTTTATATTTCAAGTAATTTTTATGATAATATCTAACCTTTTTTTATGGTTTATAGGAGTAAAGGTTATAACTCTTTATTTCTTTTTTTGAGCTTAAAAATATAAATAGGCTTTTTCATTTTTTAATTAGTTGACTTCCATTTTCATTTCTTTCCCAACTTTCTTGGGCTTAAGATTAATAACATAATTTACTTTTTTTTTGTCTTATTTCTTTTTAAACAAGCATATTAATTAATTCATTAACATTCAACTTTTCTTTTATATTATTGTAATGAATTTGAAATAACTCTTAATTAGTAGATAGTAAGGTTAAAATGAATTGCACCAAAAAAGAGTTATCTATCATTAACCTTAAGGTCTTAAATTTTGCTATGACGTTAATCATCTCAATAATGTGTTTTTGCATAATTCATGATCTAATAAATTTTATGATCATAAGTTCTTTTATAAAAGTATCAATGGATGACATGTCCTTAAAACAAAATTATCTTTTCACAGACTACAAATTTTCTTTCGCACTTTTTATTTGTGAAATAGTTTTTTTAATGCTATTAACAACAATCAATTTTATAACATAAGGCTTAATCTATTATTTTGTTCATTTATGATGTTACTTCTTTTTTTCATTATTTAAATCTATAATAGTAGTAAATTTATTCATTAATAATACAAGTCCAGTTTCATAACATATAAGTAAAAATTAAAATGTTCATATCATTTTGAAAAGTTTAATTCACTGAACAAAACTGATGAAACATCCAAGTAAATTATAAATACAGTTAAATATTCATTAATAACAAATATCATAACATTTAGGTCTATAAGTTTGTCAAACATATGCTTTTGAAAAAATGCACACAAACTATACGCATTTGGACAAGACATACAATTATGTAACATAACCCATAAATTACTGTAATATATATATATATATATATCTATATCCACATAAGAGCCGAATAATCAATCATAACTTAACATATGCATAAGGTCAATGAATGATCATTAACTAGCTATATATGTTCTTTATCATACTAAAAAAAAACATTTAATTTCAAAATACATACTCTAATACCAATTGTTCGATTTTTTTAAATAAATTTATCATTATAAATGTTAAACTTTTATATCTTAAAACTAAATATTTTTTGTAAATAATACTATAAATAACATACTTGAGTTTGTAAAAGTTGAAACCATTGATGCATCTTGAGAGTTCATTTTAATCTAACAATCAATTGTTTTCTCCTAAACTTTGATACTTTGATGTAATCACAAGCCTTTAACTAAAGTTTTCATGTATGATAGTAAGAGAGAGGATTAATTATATATATACACAATTTCATAGTTTAAATTAGGCATATTCATTAATATTTGAATCACATTTAAAATTATTACCATTAATAACACAATAATGTACAACATTATTTTATTTTAATTGAGTCATATTATAAGTGAATTATTAATAAGAATATTATTCGATAATATTTTAATATGGCTAATTGAGAAATTCTAAAACTCCTTAATGCATGAATACGCATCTTATGAACCAACTTTGGTATGTATATGTATATCATTTATGACATTGTTGGACCAAAAATGAAGCCTAAATTGAAAATGGAAGAATTACTTCGAGTCATGTATGAAATGCCACTCTCATCAAGGCCAAATTTTGCCTTCATAATGGTGTAATAAGGTTACCATAAATTTTCTTATAAAATAACATGAAATATACTTAATTGCACTTTGCACTGTTGAAATTAAGTCCTTAAGAAAATTAGATTGTATCCAAAATTATTATACTAGGAAATAACATTTTCCTATATATCTTGTCTCCTTTTGATCAAAGGAGAACCACTATATATATAGTAGTCCAAGAGTTATTTAGTTAAAAAAGATGTCTCTTAATATTAATAGACATATCTCTTTAATGTGTCTTTTTATAAAATAATATCTTTTATAACTACCACATAAATTAAGAGGTGTGTCTAATTTTTATTTTGAAAATATTTTAACAATCTCTCATTACTTTCAAAATATTGAAAATATAATGGAATTTGCACAATTTTGAAAACCAAATGTATAAGTGAAGATGTTTTATAAATTGAACCTTAATATAATGAAAAACACATTATAAGAAGTTTAAATAATATAATAAACAAATTTGGAACCAACTATTCCTATTGACAAATAGT
The DNA here is from genome assembly GCA_020883675.1 of Bruguiera gymnorhiza. Lineage (NCBI taxonomy): Eukaryota > Viridiplantae > Streptophyta > Magnoliopsida > Malpighiales > Rhizophoraceae > Bruguiera > Bruguiera gymnorhiza. Next base: position 92,391 of record JAIRCJ010000283.1, on the reverse strand, counting down.
AGAACCAATTCACCTAAATAACTATGCAATATTATACTTTTCTTTTTAATTAATTAATACATAAAAAATTATTATGTAAATAAGAATGTTTTAAAGTCAAACCTTTTAGTTTATTGGAATGACTTAAACATTTCACATTTATAAAAGCAAACTAGGACTCTTACTATAAAATAAAATTTCATGTTTGTTAAAAATTTTAAAAACTCATCCACCCAATTTATCTACAAGAACCCAACACTATATAACCCTAGGAAGAAAATAATTTGTATAGTACTTTAATCATACTAATTATATAGTTTTTAATCATACTAATTATATAGTTTGACTCATTGAACTTAAGATTTAATGTTATATTAAATATTGAGTCAAGTTTCAATTATAAGTGATTTGTAACTATGGAGTTGACCTATCTCTCTTAATATCTTATTCACCATTACTCTTGTTAATTTTTTAATTTTATTGATTAATCGATATATAATAACTACTAACATATATATTTGATTTTGTAGTTAATAATATGCCCTTGCAAGTTTTTTTTGTATATAATGTGATGAATACTATAATCACAAAAAATTCACCTTGATTAAAAGGTTAGCACACTTTTTTTAAAATTTTTATTCACCTTAAATCATGAATTCAAAATTCATCTATCATTACTTTTTTATTTATCTCATTTTAACCTTCTCTTTAATTGCAATTTAAATTCCATAAAACACATTTTTTTAATTTCTAGTTATATAAATGAAATGGTTTATTAACCACTAATTAGAATAACTAACTATCAAAGTAGTTAGCCTAAAAATTAAATTTGGTCCATTCACTTAAAAGAATTATAAAAAGTCATGTATAATATAATCAAAAAGACAGCTAGAAACATTCATTTACCCGATTAGCTTAGGATACTTCAAGCTGCTCGTTTATCTTGGGCACAAGACATTTTTTGTTTTGTTACATTTTCTAAAAGAAATGGTTATATTTGACCGTTGTTTGTCAATTAATTGTGGAAGGTAGTTAGTCTGTTGATTCCTTGGCTTTCCTATACGGCTCCATACATTTCGTCTCATTTGAGATCAAATCCCACCAGCCATGTTTGATAAATCAAAAGAGACCTATGACATGATTGCAGTTAAATATCTAATGGAGTGCCTTAGTTCAATGGTTACATTGTGGCCCTTTAGAATTTGCACAAGGATTTTTTTGATCATTCACGAGACATCAATATTGTTCTTCGGATTATCCATTCATCAATGACCAAAACATAATTTTCCTTTAATGACTAGAAGTCACGTACGCATACATAAATATGTGTACACATACGGACATTTGTATACACACACAGGCACACACAATTGCCATGCAAACTGTATTGATATATACAGACCAGTATGTACAAACGGTATATTATTTGTACCATAACTTCCTGCCACTGTAACAATGCTTCTTTTCTCTTGAAAAATCATTGTTTCGCAGGGTACACGTGGGTTATGTCCTTGTTTTTTTTCTTAGACCAATCTGACTCAAAGACAATTTAACATCACCAGACCAAACTAATGCACATGCATGCATAACTAACTTGATATAAAACAAACCATAATTATTCAAACAATGAAACGATTCATGTCGTAGCCACAATAGTCCGAAGGAAACTAAGGTTTTGCCAACTTTCCCCTTTCATGTGTTCAAAGTCGACACCCAACCATCTTACAGTCATCACGAAATGAAAAACGTCCTTTCGCCGAGCAGCAGGAAGTCATCTTCTCTCTTGAAATGGTATGGAGTTTGATGACCAATAATTATATTTAATGACCCCACATTGGTCTTTTATAGTTAAACACCTCCAGATGTTGGAGGCGTTTTTCCTCTTGACCAGTTTTATATTAAAACTGGCTTTCAATTTTACACCATAAGGTGTCCAGACTAGTGTGACCAAGATATCTCCGATTAAGGAAAGGCACCAAGAAAAGGTATCGGTTCAAGACCAATCGCCACGACTCTTAGTTATCCTTTTTTATTAGTTGTTATTTTGTAATACACCCTCGTCCAAACTAAATAGGCCAAGTAGTTACAATGCATAAATGGTTGTCTCTTCCTCATTACCATTGTAATTATTTTTCATGTTTCTTTTCACATTGAATTTCCTTTGCATTTAACGAAAGAAACTTAGTATCTTACCGTCTAGGCATGTATCACGAGAGAAACAAGATCTTGTTATCAAAATAACATATATGAATTTAATTTAATGGAACCATATGAGTGTTGTAATTATATTATACTTAACATTATATATTTATATTATGAATTTTAAATCTAATGTTTTTACATAATTTAAAAAAAAAATATATAAATATATACACTTTAATTCATATAAAATTTTAAGATACCTCTTAAATTTTATAAAATTAAAAACCATATTTTTTTAATATTTCAACTATGAAATTAAATTTTATTTTAAAATTTTTGAATTGAAAATAAAATTAAACTAAAAGTAAAAGAATTATTTTGAATAAAGTCTTTAATATTATTTTTAATACAAATTTTTTATAAGATAAAATAAAATACATTTAATGACAATTTGTATTATTAAAATTAATTAAATTCACGGTAAATTTATATATTATTTAAAATTATTTAATAAAAAAATAATATTTTTAATCTAAAGGTCATTTGACCAATAAAAAAATTTCTCGATATCAAATCACTTCTAAAATATTTTTTTATAATTGCAAATATATTCCATTTTTATTTAAAAATTATTCCAACAGATACAAAAAATAAACTGAGATGTTCTTCTCTCTTGGAATGTTTACAAAAACAACTTTTTATATTAGACTACTCACTAACGATGTGGGCACAACAAAGCAAGCAAGTCGACTCGTGATATCAATTCAATTTTGGTTGATGTTCCTTTGTGCTACGTGTATGGCCAGCGAGAGATACCCACTTGGTGACCTTGATATTTAGTTGATGAGATGCAGGCAAGCTGCACAAGAGTGAGATCTGATTCCACACGTACAAGCTCCTTCCTTTACATCCTTCGTTTTGGACTACAATTTTACTTCTCATTTGTGGACCGCAAAAAGTTTTGAGTCAATTAAAGACTGAACAAGCTCATAGGCGCCCGAGTACACTGTCCAACGTCGCAACACCTCGGGATGCCTATTGTCACAGGGCCAACCATTCCACACAAATTTTTGGCCTCGTGATGGCACTAAGTAGCACACTTAGCCTTAGCCAACTCACATACATAGAGAGACAACAACACACTTATAGGAAAACCTCTCAACCTTTACTACTTTGCCCAAAGTACAAAGGATTGCCAAGACTTACAAGTGTTTCTCTCTCTCTACACTTGCTCTCTCTTGTGTGCTTAGCCTCTAGTATTCTGGTGTCAAATATCTCTTAGCTGACACCTTACATACATTTATATAAGCTGTATGACTTGGCTTGGCAGCCAGTCATGCTTAGTGGGACATTCACTACTTTTTACAAACTAGGCCAAACATGAGTCTGCAATTGTGGAGAGCCTGCCAACTTATGTTGGATTGGTTCAACCTTCATTTGCTGCCTACCACATTCTCCTTGCCTCAAAGAGAGATTGCCAGCACATCAGACCCATACAGTTATTCCTTTCTTATGCTCTCTGCAAATAAGGTTGCAGAGGCTTAGTGGTTCTCCCCCACATCCCATGAACTCCTCCTTTCATGGTACATGGATGGAGAACCTTGCCCACACTGCCACCTGTTCTTCTGCTGCCTAGCTTGTGTGATGACCCAGACCCCTGCCTGTGCACTAGTCTCGTGTATTACTGGCCTCGACCCCTGCCCGTGCACTAGTCCTGTGTGTTGCTGGCTTGGACCTTGCCTAAGCACTAGTCTTATGTACTACTGTGACCAACTTGTGGGGCTCTTGTTAACCAACTCTTTCCTTGGCTAATCTCTAAAGGGAGACATTCATACCCCCCTATAGAGCATTAGGGAATCTGGCCTTTTGGTAGGACACCTTGGAGTACTTAAGTGATCACTTCTTTAATTGGTAGCCTACTAGCACAACTTGTTGCTCAACCAGTGATCAACACCCTTCTCCTTTGCGCCAATGCCCTAACCCGCTACCCCTTGGCCACCACACGTGCATCCTTGCTTGGTGTCAATGCCAAAGCCTGCATTCTGTCTTTCTTAGCTTTGCTGCCTTGCACATTGACCCATCACAACTGCCTTATTTCCTTTGACTTGCCCGTCTTACGCTGACTCCATGCCAAGCACTAGAATAAGGTGTTGTTAATGCTTGTATTTCTCTATTAAGGAACTTCAGGGGCTAACAAACCACCCCCACCCGTTAAAGCCAACATCCTCGTTGGTGGAGTAGACCAGCCTCCTCGTTCTTGCAGTTCCAACTTTCTGCTAACCTTGCCTCTTGGGGTCAGACTCCTCTTGACTGGTTGCTGCCACCTATAAGCAGCATAACTCCTGTCATCAACTCTTTCAGGGTTACACCTATACCTTGGAAACAACCTGTAATGCAACATTTTGCTATCTCCCACAGTCTTCCTTGCCTTGTTCTTGCCATTTTGAGCCCTATCAAATGGCACTTACCTTGAACTTGCACAACTGTTCAGCACTGGCTGCTCCTTTACCCGATCGTGTAAAGTTGGCTTATGGTTTGTGACATGCTGCTGTGAAGAAGGCTTGGCCAGCATTCCCTTTGCTTGAGATTTAACAGCCCTTAATACCGCCAAATATTTCACGTCTCCCTCTTTCGTTCCTTGCTGCACCTACAAGGTAGATAGCACAACACAAGTTTTCCCACCCTTGCTGGTAGGATGACCTTTCTCACCAGCAACAAAACATGGTTGCTTCTCATCCATGATCAGCAACCCACCCAAATGGGGCATCAGTGTAATCTTTGCTTTTACAAATAAATCCATTCCTAAGATCACATCAAAATTGTCTAATGCCATTATGGAGAAATCAAATTTACCAATCCATTGACCCAGAGTTACCTCAACTCCTTTTGTCGTTCCCAAAACATCATGTGCCACCGAGTTGACTGCCTTCACACGACTGCCACTCTTGCTCACCTCCAGCCCAAGTGAGCCAACCACCCTCTTTGCAATGAAGTTGTGAGTTGCATCAGAATCCACCGTGGCCAACAACTCTTGCCTTCCTAGCCCAATTTTGACAAAAAGCAGGCTGGGTGATGAAGCACATTTTGTACACACTGCATTGATCAATTGTATAGGATTGACTCAAGGAGGATTGACATCGCCATTGCTGTCCCCCTCTTTAACCACCAAGGTGCTCAATTTCTCCCTATGTGGGCACTCCCTTGCCCTGTGCGGACCATTGCAAATGAAACAACCTGAGTTTAATTTGTTTTTACCTTGGTCCAGAACAACAACTTTGCCTTTCCCCTGACTGTCGTCCCCATGCTTGCATTCCCAAGAGTCCTCCTTCTTTTTCCTGCCCTTCTCCTTGGACAATTTGCCATTTGAAGAATCCATAGAGTTGATTTGAAAATCCACCAAACCATCAGCAGCAGCAATTGTGGGGGGCAAGTCCATCACACCTTGCCTTTGAAGCTCAATCTACACCCAAGGTTAGAGTCTTGACACAAAATTGAACAGCTTGCCTCGACTGAAATATTCTAAATGTCTAGGAGTTGAATTCCTTGACATAGTCACAAACCGTGCCATTATGTTTCAATCTCTTTAGCGACTCCCTTGCAACCAATGATATTAGAAGGCAGGAATTGATCCTTCAATTCCTTTTTCAGCATGCCCCATGTCTCAATCCAAAACCTGCCCATTGTCATCAAGCCTTATTCGCCACCACAGTTTGGTGTCCTTGGCTAGGTACATAGTGGTAAGGGTCACCTTTTCCTCTTCAGGTACCCTTGTTGCCACAAAGTATTGCTCCATGTCCCACAAGAAGTTCTTGATTGCTTAGGCATCCCATTCCCCCTCAAAGGACTTAGGTTCAAGAACCTTTATCCTCCTGGATGACTTAGCAGTACCACCGGGTTGGCTGCCTATGACATTCTTAAGGACAGCAACATCCTACTCTATGTCGCCAAAGGATTGCGCCCAAGCACCATTAAGACTATCATAATGAGTTTGCAGGAAATTTACTGATTTCTCCAGTTTGTCTATCCTTGCCAAGACCAAGAGAGCCTGCTTTTCCGAGGCATCACCAAGTGCCTTCTGGATCCTAGACACCCACTCATGAACTGCTTCAAGTCCCAATCGTCCAGCCATTGATTGAACTTGCTCTGATACTAATTGTCATAGGGCCAACGTTCCGCACACATTTTTGGTCTCAAATGGTGCTAAGTAGCCCACTTAGCCTCAGCCAACTCACACACACAGAGAGATAACAACACACGTTATGGGAAAACCTCCTAACAGTTAAGACTTTACCCAAAGTACAAAGGACTGTCAAGACTTACAAGTGTTTCTCTCTCTCTACACTTGCTCTCTCTCTTGTGTGCCTAGCCTCTGGTATTTTGGTGTCAGATATCTCTTGGTCGGCACCTTACATACATTTATATAGGCTGCATGTCTTGGCTGCCAAGATAGTCATGCTTAGTGGGGCATTCCCCACTACTTCCTACAAACTAAGCTGAACTTGGGTCTACAATTGTGGAGAGCTTGTCAACTCACGTTGGACTGGTTCAACCTTCATCTGCTGTTTGCCACGTTCTCCTTGCCTCAAGGAGAGACTGCCAGCACATCAAACCCATGCAATTATCCCTTTCCCATGCTCTCTACAGATAAGATTCTCCCCCACGTCCTATGAACTTTTCCTTTCATGGTGGATAGACAGAGAACCCTACCCATGCTGCCACCTGTGCTTCTGCTGCCCAGCTTGTGTGATGGCCCGGACCCCTGCCCATATGCCAGTCCTGTGTGTTACTGGCCTGGACCCCTGCCAATGCACCAGTCTCACACGTTGTTGTGACCAACCTACGGGGCTCCTGTTAGCCAACTCTTTCCTTGGCTAATTTCTTGAGGGAGACATGCACACCCTTATAAAGCATTAGGGAATCTGGCCTTCTAGTAAGAGGACACTTTGGAGTGTTTGAGTGATCACTTCCTCAATTAGCAGCCTGCCAGCACAACCTGTTGCCCAACTAGTGATCTAACACCCTTCTCCTTTGCGCCAATGCCCTAACCTGCTACCCCTTGGGTGCCACACGTGCATCCCTTACTTGGTGCCAATGCCAAAGTCCACATTCTGCCTCTCCCAGCTTTTGCTGCTTTGCACATTGACCCACCACAACTGCCTTATTTCCTTCGACGTGCCTGTTTCACATCGACTCCATGCCAAGCACTAGTATAAGGCATTGCTAATGCTTGCATTTCTCTATTGAGGGACTTAGGGGGCTAACACTTGTCCATTTGAGCTTCGATTGGTTGACAATTAATCTCATCAAAGCCACCTAAACTAGGGGTACTTCTGATGTGTTCGCTACTTCTGCTTCCCTCATAGTTGCGTCGGTTTTGCATTCTTCTGCTTATGGGACCATCCCTGTGTGTATTGTATGCCATCAATTATAAAGCTTAAAGTTACTTCGTGACTCATGACTTCCTCAAAATGGAATTACTTTTACAGTTAAAACCCATGAACATTATTCCATTCCATTTTAAATTACCCATAAACAAAAACGATTCCCAGAATACGTGGACTACAAGAGCATTTCTGTCGTCTTTCAATTGGACTACTTGTCTTGGATTCTGCTATCGAACATCTCAGTATACAAGTCTCTCACACCATGATATCCTTCACAAGGTATGAATTGGTTCCCTTGTGTAATCGGACCTAGACATGGGATCTAAATATTCTAATTATAGTCGAGTAGAAGTTGAAAACTCAAGATCGATGTGCAAATATGGAACCAGCAGAGGCAGTAACAATATTAAGATTGCTTGAACTAGCTTATGAAAGAAACCATATTCTTTTAATGTAGGATGCCCAAAATATAATGCATTACATAATATTTTGACCTTAATTTTACATAACAGAATACACTGCCATGCTTGCGAAGAAGCCCAAAAAAGCACCAGCTATCATTTCAACCTCACTGTGACCGATAGATTCTTTTAATGGAGACGGTCTGCTGGGGTGTTTCTCTGTCCTTTCTTCTGTAGCTGCTGAACTAAGGGATGCCAGCAACTTACTAGTTACTGTCTTCCTATCGTCTGATTCAAGCAATAATGGAGCAAGTGTTGAATTTGGTGCAAAACTTCTTCCTCCTCTGGTAACGTGGGACCAGAATAAATATTCCTGTTAAAGGATGAGGATGTTATTGGACTTTGGTTTGGTGTGGTTCTGGTGTGTGTTGCTAGTTTTGTTTCTGGTATGGCTTGCTGCATAAGTTGATAGGTAACAAGATTAGATGAATATGAAAGAATGGAGAGGAAAACACTGGAAAACAGCAAGTGTCTAGAGCCAAAAAGATCCTTTTTATTCATACATACAAACTATTTATAAGGTGCTTCTATCATTTTAAATTTGAATTCATAATGATTACATCAGCAAAGTAATCATGATAAATTCAAATTACAATTAATCAAGACATTTCCAACATAGTTGAATTGTATCATTATGTGGAGTTGGAGAACATGGTGCACATGGAGATGAAAGTTGAGAGACAACTTAAATGGAAGGGCTTTACATAGTTTCGAGAGAATTTGTGTTCCATTTAATGCTAGAAGCCAAATTCAAGTAAAAGAAAGGAGAGGGATGATCATAAGCCCAAAGCCAAATCTTACAAGAGTAAGCAAGTGAGTACTATCCAAAAGAAAGGTAATTCTAATTCCCAACCTAGAAAAAATAGAGATGTTAAATGTTTTAAATGTTTAGGAAGGGAATATATTACATCTTAGTGTCCAAATAAGTGTAGAATGGTGTTGGGGGGTAATGGCAATATTGAGACCAAAAGTGAGTCAAATGATGACTCCATGCCACCATTCAAGGATACAAGTGATGGAGAGGAGTATCAAGTTAAGGGAGATGTGTTAGTGGCTAGATGAGTATTGAGTGCACAAGCCATAAAAAATGATGAAGTGTAGGGAGATAATATCTTATATACATAGTGTCACATTAAAGATAAGGTATGTAGCACAATCATTAATAGGGGTAACTATACAAATGTAGCTGGCACTGATTTGGTTGAAAAGTTTAATTTACCTACTATGAAGTACCTTAAGCCATTTAACTTTCAATAGTTTTATGAATGTGAAGAGGTTAAGGTAAATGAGTAGGTGCTAGTATTGTTTACTAATGGGAGATATACTAATGAGGTCTTATGTGATATATTGCCCATGTATGCTGAGCATACTTTGTTCAAAAGATCATAGCAACATGATTGGCAAGTAATGTGTGATGTGTTTAAGAATAGGTTCTCTTTTGCGATAAATGATGAACTTATTATTCTTGTACCTTTGACACTTCCACAAGTCAATGAAGATCAACCAAAGATTAAAAAAGAGAGTATGAGAAATGAAACAATTAAGGTTAAGAAGAGAAAAGAGGAATAGAAAGGATAGATAAGAGATGAGAATGAGAGAAAAGAAGGAAGAGGGAAAGAAAGAAAAGTTGTGAATTTTTATGCAAGAGAGAGTGATGTTAAGACAACTTTCTATTCAAAATAGCCTATGATTATACTTTTGCTCAAAGAGGCTTGTATTAGTACTAACAAACTTAACTCCTCTTTGCCTAATGTTGTTGTTTCTTGTATACTGGAAGTTGATGATATTTTTCCCAAAGAACCCAGCAGTTTACTGCTTTTGGGGGGAATAAAATATCAGATTGACTTCATCCTATGTCATAAAACTGATGATGCAAACAACGTGGCAGAATTGTTCATTAGAAAGGTAGTATGCTTGTATGGCATGCCTCAAAGCATTATTTTAAATCAAGATACAAGGTTCTTGAGTTACTTTTAAAACACTTTGTGAGGTAAGTTAGGTACTAAAATGTTATTCTCAACTACTTGTTATCCATAAAGAATTGGGCAAACTGAGATAGTTAATTAAACTCTTTCTACTTTGTTGTGTACTATTATTCAAATGAATTTGAAAATATGGGAAGATTGTTTGCCACATGTAGAGTTGGCATACAATAAGAATATTCATTATGCTACTAGTTACTCTTCATTTGAAATTGTGTATGCTTTTAATCCTTTGACTCCTTTGGATTTGATGCCTTTCCCTATTGATGAGTATGCTAGCTAAAATGGTGAACGTAAGGTGGAAATAGTGAGGAAGTTGCATGAGAAGGTGCAGCAACAAATTGCATAACCCTTTCAACTCTGTAACATGTCATTGGTGCTTCTTAAATGCTCAATGGATCCTTAGAAGTCCTTCATGCATCAACACTTCCATAAATCTCATCATTTCCCCTCTCCTTAAAAGGATTCATCCTTGAATTATCACCTATATCATAAGGAGAAAAATTAGTAACATTAAATGTTGTATTCACATTGTACTCACCAAGAAGGTTAACTTATAAATATTATCTTTCCCTATGCATATGCACCTAAACTTAATCATTAGGCTCAAACACTATCTTCTTTCACCCTTTATTGGCATGAGATGCATATTGCTTAGTTTGTTGTGCCATTTGTTATCATACCTTCTTATGCAACTTTTTCATCATTTTAGCCTTGTGTTCACCATCTAAACTAGCATAGTCATCAATAGGTAAAGGCGTCAAATCCAAAGGAGTCAAAGAATTAAAACCATACACAATTTCAAATGGAGAGGAACTAATAGTAGAATGAACACTCTTATTATATACAAACTCTACATGTAACAAACAATCCTCCCATGTTTTCAAATTCATGCAAATAATAATATGTAACAAAGTACCTTGATTAGCCCATCTCTTTGTGAATGACAATAATTGAGAATAATACTTTAGTACCTAACTTATTCCATAATGTCTTTTAGTCTAAAATAATGCTTTAAGGCATGCCATGTAAATGTATTACCTTTATGAAGAACAATTTTGCCACATTGTTTATATCGTTAATTTTGACATAGGATGAAATGTGTCATCTATTAAAATCTATCAACGATAATAAATACAAAATCTCCACCCTTTTTTGATCACAACAACCTAAACACAAAGTCCATAGATAAATCAACTCAAGGTTGGTTAAGTATGGATAAATGATTGTAGAAGCTATAGGGTAAAACTTTAAATTTGGCTTATTTGCATGTTATGCACTCTTTACACACACTCTCGACATCTTGTTTCATATGTGGCCAAAAGAAATGCTTAACTAAGACATCTAGGGTTTTCTTAATTTCAAAATGACCTATTAGACCACCTTTATGAGCCTCACATACAAGTAGCTCTCGTAAGGAACCTATAACGACACACAATCTATTCTTTCTAAACAAATAATCCTTATACCCATAAAATTTCTCAAAAGTCATTTTCTCATAGGTTTTGTAAACATTAGGAAAATTAGGATTATTAGCATATAAGTTTTTTAATGTACTCAAATCCCAATAATTTTGCATTCAAAATAGACATACTTTCATGGTAATGCATTAGCCACCACATTCTCCTTCCTCTATTTATATTTAATGACATTAGGAAACATCTTAATGAATTTGACCCATTTGACATATATTTTGTTCAACTTCCCTTGACCCTTCAAATGTTTCAAGGATTCATGGTCAAAGGTATGGATGGAAAACTCCTTAGGCCAAAGGTAATGTTGTTATGTCTCCAAACCCATAATGATGCATATATATCCTTATCATCAGTGGGATAATTAAGGGCTACTCCATTTAGTTTTTCACTAAGGTAGGCAATTGGTCACCTTTCCTGCATAAAAAAAGCTCCAATGTCCATGCTTGAGTATCAAACTCAATTTCAAAGTTTTAGCATTGTTATGTAAAAAAAGTATGGGTGCATAACTTAATTTTTCTTTGATCAAATTAAAAACCTTGTCTTGATCACTACCCCACAAAAAGCCCATATATTTTTAGCAACCTTAGTTAGGGGTACAACAGTGGTGCTAAAGTCTTTAACAAAGTGTCTATAGAAACTAAGCCATAGAAACTACACACTTCACTAACTAACTTAGGTGTTGGCTAGTAAAAATTGCCCTAATCTTTTCCTCATCAACCTCAGTCCCCTTAGCATGACATAATTAGTGTAAAAGTAACATTTGTTGTAGTTAGCATACAATTTCTCATAACATAAAACACTTAAAATAGAACTTCAATGATCAAAATGCTTAATTAAGTTATGGCTATTAATAAGATACATGATAGAGTTGATACATGGAGGGCTTCTAAGGATCAATTAAGCGTTCACAATAGGTCAATGACACATTTAAAGGCTAAAAAGATGAAAGAGGTATTAAATGTGTTGATTGAGGATATTCAAGCCAACTAAGTAACAAATGATGTGAATTTAAGGTTAAAAAAGGATTAAGGCTTTATTAATATGATTGAAATGCTTAATGAGCAATGGTTAAATAATAAAATGAACTCCTAAGTAAGAGTTTGTTATAAAGTATGAGTTTACAATAAAATAAGAGTGTTCTTATATTTTAGTAGTATATCATTGTCTCTACTTTTAGGGTTAAGGTTGTTACTTAAATGGGCTTGATTTCATTGTTAAAAGATATGGATCATTGGTGAAAAAAAGTGAGAATTTTTTCTTTTGGTTTTTCATTGAACTTTGCAAACTTATCATAATTATTGTCTTAAGGCATTTTGACCTGATTTATCACTCCTAAATCCCTTCTTTTTGGAATGTGGCATCCATAACCTTCTTTATACCTTTGGTTCATGTTCCTTTGAACATTAGGTCTAGCTTTATACCTTAGGTTCGAGTTCCTTTGAACATTGGGTCTAAGTTTAGACCTTAGACTTGTGTTCTTTTGAACATTGGGTCTAAGTTTATATCTTAGATTCATGTTCCTTTGAACATTGGTTTTGAATTCTTTGTTTTGCTTATGGTGTCTATTGTGCTCCTTGGGGTTCACATCAACTTTAACAGATTCAGACTACCAAAGGTGCATTTAGCTGCTTTTCCTAATGAATATGATTGTTTTTGACAAAAATGTTAATTTCATTATTATTTTGTGTGATCGACTCCTTGCAACGAAAAGAGAAGCATTGTTAACAACAAATGAAGTGATCATGTCACCTTTCAAGCAATGAATCATTCAAACCATGCAAGAATATTTAATAAAGATTAATATCTCCTATGTTTTATGTATTCATGAAAGGAGTGTTGACATACTTATTGTGTTGAATATAATATTTAGTGTAGACACAAAAGTTCATTTCGTGATCATTTTGTGTGAATAATTTTGTACAACAAAAAGAGAAGTTTTGTTAGAAATAAATAAAGTGATGGTGTCATCTTTCAAGCAATTAACCATTTAAACCAAGTATAGAAAGCTAATCAAGATCAATGACCCATATATTTGATGCACACACGAAAGGAGTATTGATGTACTTATCACATTGAATATAATATTTGGTATAGGCATAAAAGTTTATTTTGTAATTATTTTGTGTGAATCAATCCTTAAACCAAAAGGAGAAGTCTTATTAGAAAGAAATCAATTGGAGGTGTCACCTTTCAAGCAAATAGTCAAACAATCCAAGTACGAAGAGCTAATCAATATCAATAACTTTTACATTTGAAGGACTTCAATTGATTTAAACTACCAAAGGTGTATTTACTGGCTTTATGCATTAAACCTAATGTTTACAATTGAAAAATAAGTCAATTTCACCATCATTTTTTGTGAACAACTCCTTAAAATAAAAGGAAAAGTGATGTTAGCAAGAAGTGAAGTGATAGCCTCATTTTTTAGGAATTGAACCAATCAAACCATGCAAGAATAGGTAATGAAGATTGATGACTCCTAAGGTTATAGTCTCATTTTTTAGGAATTGAACCAATCAAACCATGCAAGAATAGTTAATGAAGATTAATGACTCCTAAGGTTAATGCATTCATGAAAAAAGTATGGAAAACTGCATTTAAGACAATGTATGAATGGCTAGCCATGTCATTTGGCGTGTCTAATGCATTAAGTACCTTCATGTGATTGATGAATCATGTGCTTTGCAAGTTTATTTGTTGTGGTTTATTTTGATGACATTTTAATTTATAAGAGGAATACTCTTATGTGGAGCACCTCAAGGAAGTGTTCAAAGTACTACAACAAGAGAAATTATTTGCTAACTTAAAGAAGTGCCAATTTTGCCAAGATAAAGTCATCTTTCTCAGTTATATAGTTTTGCAACATAGGGTTGAAGTTAATAAGGAGAAAGTGGAGGCCATTAAGGAGTGGCCTATACCTACTAGGGTTTCAAAGGTGAAGAGTTTCCATGGGCTAACATCCTTTTATAACAAGTTTGTGAAAAATTTCAGCACTATTCTTGGCTCTTTGGCTAAGTGTATCAAGAAAGGTGGTGACTTTAGGTGGAATGAGGCTGCCCAAAAGTGTTTTGAGATGATTAAGGAGAGGTTGTGTTCAACAACTACTTAGTTCTTCCCAAAATTTTAAAGACTTTGAAGTGGAGTTTGATGCTTCAGGAGTGCAAATTGGAGCTGTTCTTATGCAAGATAAATGTCCCATAACCTATTTTAGTGAGTAGTTCTATGCATTAATTTGAACTTTAGTGACTTGGCAGCACTACTTGTTGTCTTAGGAGTTTGTTATTTGCATAAATCATGAATCCTTGAAGCGTTTGAAGGGGTAAAGTAAAGCGGAATCAAATAAATGCTAAATAGGTGGGGTTCTTAGAGGCCTTTCCATATGTCATCAAGTACAAAAAGGGAAATGTAAATGTAGTGGCAGGTGTGCTATCATGGAGGCATGAGAGTATCAAACAGAAAATAAAAAAAATGAAATGCAGCTTATGAGAAAGTGGACAAGAAAGGGGGAAAACAAATTCAATTTGTTCCAATTGATCTTGCATGCATTCTTCTTTGAAAAGTGATATTTCCAAGTAAAAGGAAGTCCAAGCTTATGCCTCAAGCAAATGGCCTTTCAAAGTGCTAGTAAAGGTGAGTGACAATGCCTACAAGATTGATTTGGCAGGTGAATAAAATGGATCAATCACATTCAATGAAAGGGATTTATCAGCTTACTCAGAGGATATAGAGAGTCAAATTTGAGGGCAAATCCTATTCAACCTAGGGAAGATGATGTGATCCATATGGGAGCTGCCTAAGATTTTATGGTTCATAGTTTTGGGCCAATTACTCATTCAAGGGATAGGAATCTTTAAACAGCCCTATAATTGCTTTTTAGGGAGAATACATCTTATATGGAGAGTCAAAAGGTCAAAGGTAGCATTGATGATATTGTTCACTTGCTTAGAGGATTAGACATGAATGGGCCTGCTTGAATTAGAGTGATGGTAAGAGTTTATTTCCATCTTATTTCTTTTCAATTTAATTAGTTTATTTTAGTTTGGGCTCTTAATTAATCAGGGTATAAAACTCAGTCCGTATGTGTTTATTTCTAATATTTTATGTTCTATTTTGTAGCTAATTAGCATTAACCAAATTTCCCTATTTTACAATTTGTTAGCTAATTTTAGCATTGTTCCCTATTTAAGGGATTGAGAAACACTATGGAAGAATAATTTTGGAGAATATTATTAATAATGCAGCCTGCATTTTACCCTAATTCTTATTTATGTAATTTATTTGTTTAGTGGTGAATTAACAATTGATTCTTATCACTCTTCCTCCTTTTATCTAACAGTGTGGTGAATCTAACCAGCTTCTTCTTATTTGTGGTGAATTTCTTATGAAACAAGAGGCTGTTAGTTTTTTTTTTCTTTCTTTTAAATTTTGCTTCTTTTCATCAAATCATAAACTACCTTAAACAAAACAATCATTGCTTTAGATTTCCTTAAATATCAATACAATCAGGTCTCTAATTCTTGGCATATCATTTCATGTAGATCCCTAAACATAAATACAAGAATGTCTCTAATTCTTAGGCATATCATTTCATGTTTGTAGTTATGAATCTAACTTTTAGCAATGAAAGGAGATGCTTAGAAAGAAATTATGTGACAAACTCATCTTTTAGCAAATGAACTATTCAAACCATGTAAGAAAAGCAAATCAAGATGGATGTTGCCTTAGTTTGATAAGCTTTAATGAATTTAAACTACCAAAGTTGTTTTGTTGTGCTTGTTGCTATGAATCTAATGTTTAGTGTAGACAAAAAAAAAAATCATGATCTTTTTGTGTGAATAACTCTTGGAAACAAAGGGTGAATCCCTATTAATAAGAAATGAATTGATGATCTCATCCTTTAGCAAATGAGTCATTTAAAAAACATCAAAAAAGTTAATCAAGATCAATTACTCATATTTTGGATGGATTTAGACTACCCAAGGAGTATTGACATATTTGTCATTATGAATCTATTGTTTAGTGTAGTTACAAAATTTAATTTCATGATTATTTTGCATTAATAACTTATGCAAACAAAAAGAGAAGCCTTGTTATTAAGAAATGTAATGATGGTCTCATCTTTTAGCAAATGGACTATTTAAATCATGTAAGAAAATCTAATCAAGATCAATGAATCCTATGTTTGATGGAATTTAATGGACTTAGATTACCAAAGGTGTATTAACATTCTTGTCACAATGAATATAATTATTGGTGTAGATACAAAAGTTAATTTCATGATTATTTTGTGTGAATGAATCCTTAGAATAAAATGAGAAACCTTATTAGTAAGAAATGAAGTGGTGGTCTCATTCATTAAGAAATGAGAACTTGGGGTCTTAGAGCTTTATGAGTTACTTCTTCAATTCTTTCTTTAACTCTATTAAGTTGATTTCTTATAAATTAAAGATAAAGATTAGTATAGTTTCTTTGCTCTATAATGAGACTAATGAAAGGTTTCATTTTATGTGATAAGGTTATAACCTCACGACCTTTTATCTTAACACTTAGGTTAAGTGCAAGCTGGTGAACACTAATAACTTTTTTTCCTTTTCTTGCAAAATATTCTTGATATGCTTTCTTAAGGACCATCCATTTCTCTAAGGTAAAAAAATTTAGGAAAGGTTTTTTCTTAAATTTGTGGACCTTCTCCAAATAGGTGAAAATATCTATTGCTCTATACCATTGGTATATATCTTATAACATTTATACCATATTTCTCATTCTTTCTTTTATTATTAAAAGTCATAAAAAACCATTTTCTTTTTATAGTATTCTCAGGAGAGTAAAATATCTATCTCACATTTTCTTTTACCTTATTGACTACTTCAAGGACATTAAACCCCTATCTTTGTCTTGATATCCCATTTTAGATAAAAAGAGGACCTAGGACTAAATGTCTGATTGGATGTTTCTAATGGTTCATTAACCGCAGAAGCAAAATTTAAGGGAGGAAAGTCAACTTTATACTAAGGTTGAATGACCTGCTCGCCTATTCTTTTAATTCCTTGATGGAAGCAATATTGGATCGGCTTAAATCAATAAAGGAGTTAATGCTTTGCAAAACCTTGGAGGACCAATGACAAGGGCAAGGTCAAAGAAAATAAAGGAAGCTCTTAACAACTTGTTGTGCCATATTTACTATCAGGAAGTTGCTAAGTACGAGTTAAGGATGATAGAGGCTTCACTGGGGCTTGCAAATGTGTCATATGTGGAGGAATTTGAGAACCATAGCCTTGGGAAGGAAGTTGGATTTGGGAGCCCATGTTTAGGCATTTAAATGGGTTATTTTCATGGGTTTTTATAATTATTTAGTGGGTTGGACGAATTTCCTTAATAAGTCCATCTTATTAGCTAGGGTTTTTGGGGGTTAGCATATAAAAAGGGTGGCTGGAGGGGAGGACTGGGGGTGATGAGTGGATGGAGCTATTTTCTTTGATTCTTTAAGAACTAATTTTGAACTTTTATACTTGTTGTTATTAGGAGTGGCATCTGAATCTTATAATTTTGGTTCTTAGTTGTTTATAATCATTGAGTCAGGACTCCAAATCCATTAACCTTTGTTAGAACGATCCTACACCAGCATTGGTGTGGGGTTATGTTTACATATAATCAGAGTTCATATCATTTGGTATCAGAGTCTTGGTTCTAACGAAAGTTAGTTATATTTTTTGTTACCATCTCTTTCGTGTATTCTTCATTGTTGGTTAAATAATTAAAAAAAAAACAAAAATTGTGTATTTCTTGGGTTTCTTTTTTTTTTTCTGATATTTGTTTCTTCTATATAAATACCCACAAAAAAAGGCTTTATTGCTCAATTGGTCATTTACTCAATTATTTTCAATAATTGATTGTTGTCCAATTACATTACTCATATCATTGAATTCCTTGTCATTCTGTTTGCTTTATTGCCCATCTTGTTAATCGTGTCACTTCTCTGAAGAGGTAGGTCTAGGATTGATATATTCAAGTTTTGTTTGTTTTGAATTTAGTTTGCATGGAACTTTTGAAAGAGGTCTTAGAGTCTTGCCATTCATTGTGTGAAACAGGAGAGTTAAGGACTGTTATAGTTGAGTGGAGCGCAAACACGCAAGGGAATGAGTTTTGTGAGGTATATTCTTTATTTACTAACAATCTTGCATTTATAATGTCTACTACTAAAGAAGGTAGTTTTCCACATCTAGAGAAGGAAGTAGTTGTTCCAGATTTTAAATTGCTTATGCAATCCTTAGAGTAGAAGTTTGATAGGATTGACCAAATGTTTGGGGAAGTTTAAGACAGGATGGATAAAATAGAAGGGGAATCGAGTGTCAATCCTAAGAGGCCAGCTGGGAGGGTCATGAAGAAGCAATTTGAACATGACTTTGGTGAAGAAGGTGATGATATTATGATGATGGTGAAAATGTTAATAGAAACTTTAGAGGTGGCTTTAGAGGAGGGCGTGGTAATAGGAATGGTCAAGGAGTAAGAGGCAATGAAAATGTTTATGATAGGTACAATGGAGGTTGGGATAATAGCAATAGAGTGGAGGAAGGAGTAGACAAAAATCTTAATAGTATTAAAATGAAAATACCTTCTTTCTAAGGGAAAGTTGACCCTAATGTCTATTTGGATTAAGAACGAAGGGTAGAATTAATATATGAGTGACACAACTTCTTTGAGGAGTAGAAAGTGAAGTTAGTTGTGGTAGAGTTCACTGATTATGTTGTAGTATGGTGGGACCAGCAAGTTACCACTAGGAGAAGAAATTTTAAGCAAACCGTAAAAACTTGGAATAAGTTGAAGACTATGATGAGAAGGAGATTTGTTCCTAACTCTTATTATAGGGATTTGTATAACAAATTGCAGAGCCTTATGCAAGGTTCCAAGAGTGTGGAAGAGTACCATAAAGAGATGGAAATTGCTATGGTGAGGGCAAGTGTAATGGAGGATAGGGAGGCAACCATGGCTAGGTTCCTCCAAGGGATGAATAGAAGCATAGCTGATGTGGTAGAACTGCAATGCTATGTAGAGCTTGAAGACATGGTACACATTGCCATGAAAGTTGAAAGGCAACTTAAGGGAAGGAGCACTTTTAGATATAATCAGAACTTAGGTTCATCTTTTTGGAAGTTAAATTGGAGGAAGAAGGAAGAGAAGATGACTTCTAAGCTTATAACCAATTCATATAGACCTGAGACCAGTGGGGGCCACCTAGAAAAGGGCAAATTTAAAGAAAAACTTGAGGGCACCCATGGAAAAACTAGAGACATCAAATGCTTTAGGTGTTTAGGTAGGGGTCATATGGCTTCATAATGCCCTAATAAGATAAACATGTACCTTAAGGAGAATGGTGACTATATGTCTGGTAGTGATGCTAGTGATGAGGACCAAATGCTACCACTAAAGGATGCTAGTGATGTTGATGAAGGGATAGAGTATCCAGAGTATGGTGGAAGGCTTTTAGTAGCAAGGAGAGCCCTTAGTCTGCAGGTTAAGGAGGAGGATGATGTTGAGATGCAGCGGGAAAATATTTTCTATACTCGATGTTTAGTTCAAGATAGACTTTATTACTTAATCATCGATAGAGGTAGTTGCACTAATGTCGTAAGTATAGCGTTGGTAGGAAAATTGAACTTGCCTACAACTAAACATCTTAGGCCATATAATTTGCAATGGTTGAATGGCAATGGAGTGGTGAAAGTGACTAAACAAGTTATGGTTCCATTTTTCATTGGTAGATATAAGGACGAGTTGTTTTGTGATGTTATGCCTATGCAGGCCGTGCATTTGTTATTGGGCCATCCTTGGCAATTTGATAGAAAAGTTTTGCATGATGGTTACAAGAACTGTTATTCTTTCACCATGGATGGAAAACCATTTACACTTGTTCCATTGACTCCAAAATAGGTGTATGAAGACCAAGTGAGACTTTATGAAAGCGAGTAAAAGAGGAGGAGCGAAGAGAAAGAGAGAGTCGAGAGAAAAGAAAGTGAAGGAGAGAAAAAGAAGGTAAACATATTTAAGAGTGCTAAGTACAAGAGTGGTCAGGTTCACAAAAGTAAAGATGAAAGAAAACAAGTGAGTGTGTCTGCAAAGGGAGTAGATGTTAGGGTTGCCTTCCAAGCTAGGTAGCAAATGATCTTGATCCTTCACAAGGATTCTTATTTCTCTAACACTAACCTTGATTCATATTTGCCTAGTGCTATTTCATCTTTGTTATAGGATTATAATGATGTTCTCCCTAAAGAGATCCTAGATGGTTTACCACTAAGGAAAGGGATTGAACATCACATTGATCTTATTCTTGGAGCTCCCATTCCTAATAAGTCAGCGTATAGAAGCAATCCTGAGTAAACAAAGGAGCTTTAGAGGCAAGTTGATAAGTTGATGAAGAAGGGACATGTAAGGGAGAGTATGAGTCCATGTGTAGTGCTAGTGTTGCTTGTGCTAAAGAAAGATAGATCTTGGAGGATGTGTGTCAATTGTAGAGCTATCAACAAAATAATAGTTAAGTATCAACATCCTATACCCAAGCTTGACGATATGCTAGATGAATTACATGGTGCGTGTTACTTCTCTAAAATTGACCTTAAGAGTGGGTATCATCAAATTAGGATAAGGGAAGGAGATGAATGGAAAATTGCATTCAAGACCAAGCATGGTTTGTATGAATGGTTAGTTATGCCCTTTGGTTTAACTAATGCACCTAGTACTTTTATAAGATTAATGAATCATGTTTTAAGACCTTTCTTAGGAAAGTTTATTGTGGTTTCTTTTGATGACATATTAGTATACAGTAGGAATTTAGAAGAGCAAGTTGAACATTTGCATTGCATGCTTGATGTTTTGAGGAAAGAGAAATTGTATGACAATTTGAAAAATGCGATTTTTGCAAGGATCATGTTATTTTCCTGGGTTATGTTGTGTTTGCTCATGGCATAGAGGTTGATAAAGCGAAGATTAAGGCAATTTAAGAATGGGCTACACCTAAAAGTGTGAGTGATGTGAGGAGTTTCCATGGTCTGGCTAGCTTTTATAGGAGGTTCATTAAGGATTTTAGTACCATAACTACACCATTGATTGAGGTGATTAAAAAAAGTGTGGGTTTCAAGTGGAGAAAGGAACAACAAGATGCCTTTGATTTGCTTAAGTCTTAGTTATGTAATGCACCACTTCTTACTTTGCCTAATTTTTCTAAGATCTTTGAAATTAAATGTGATGCATCGGGCATTAGGATTGGGGGAGTTCTTATGCAAGAGAAATTACCTATTGCATTCTCTAGTGAGAAGTTGAGTGGGGCAACATTGAATTATCCAACTTATGATAAAGAAATGTATGCACTTGATAAGACTTTAGAAACGTGGTAGCATTACCTTTGGCCCAAGGAGTTTGTAATTCATATTGATCATGAGTCTTTAAAATACCTAAAGGGGCAAGGTAAGTTGAATTGGAGACTTGCAAAATGGGTTGAATTTATTGAAACTTTTTTTTATGTAATTCAATATAAATCAGGTAAGGAAAATATTATTGCTAACGCATTGTCTTATAGGTACATATTGATTAGCACTTTGAGCATTAAGTTGCTGGGCTTTAAGCACATTATTGATTTATATGCTAATGATTTTGACTTTAGTAACATATATGCTGCATGTGAGAAAACTACTTTTGGTAAGTTCTATAGACATAAGGGGTATTTGTTTAGAGTAAATAAGCTATGTAGTCCTCAAGGGTCTATGAGAGCATTACTTGTGAGAGAAGCTCATGGGGGTGGTTTAATGGCGCACTTTGGCATTCAAAAGACTTTTGATGTTTTAAATGAATATTTCTTTTGGCCATATATGAAAAGGGATGTTGAAAGAGTCTGTGCCAAGTGTATTACCTATAAACAAGCTAAGTCTAGGGTTTTGCCTATGGTAAGTATATGCCCTTAGAAATTCCTTGTGAACCTTATACCAACATTTCTATGGATTTTATTCTTGGGTTACCTAGGTCCAAGAAGGGCCAAGATTGTATTCTTGTTGTAGTTGATAGGTTTTCAAAGATGGTGCATTTCATTACTTGCACCAAAACAGATGATGTCATATACATTTCAAACTTATTTTTTAGAGAGATTGTTCACCTATATGGAGTGCCAAATAGTATTGTGTCAGACCATGATGCAAAATTTTTAAGCCATTTTTGAAAAACATTATGGGGTAAGTTTAGAACAAAGTTGTTGTTTTTTACAACTTGTCATCCACAAACTGATAGATAGATTAAGGTAGTAAATCAAACTCTAGGTACATTGTTGTGTACTGTTATTGGTAAGAACTTTAGAACCTAGGAAGAATGTTTGCCTTTTGTGGAGTTTGCCTATAATTATGCTATTCATAATACTATAGGTTATTCTCCTTTTAAGCTTGTTTATGGTTTTAATCCATTATCTCCTTTGAATTTGGTACCATTGCCTATACAGGACAGGGTTAATTTAAATGGGAAAAAAAAGGCTAAAGGAGTCCATGTTTGGGCATTTAAATGAGTTATTTTCATGGGTTTTTATTATTATTTATTGAGTTGGAATTTCCTTAATAAGCCTATCTTATTAGCTAGGGTTTTTGGGGGTTAGCATATAAAAAGGGTGGCTAGAGGGGAGGACTGGGGGGGATGAGTGGATGGATCTATTTTCTCTAGTTCTTTGAGAACAAATTTTGAACTTTAATAGTTGAGTGTGTTAGTTCAATAAACTTATCTTCTTCAACATTGTTGTTGTTAGGAGTGGCGTCTGAATTTTATAGTTCTAGTTCTTGGTTGTTTATAATCATTGGGTTAGGAATCCAAATCTCTTAACTTTATTAGAACGATCATATACTAGCATTGGTGTTGGGTTCTGTTTACATATAATCGGAGTTCGTATCATACCTTTAATCTCAATGATTGACATGAAGGAGGTTGAGAATCTAGCTTTAATATTTTCTCTTCCCTTTTCAAGGTTTAACCTCACACTTATAGATGGAGCAGATCAAATTCTAACATCCTCATCTTTGAATTCAATTATTTCTTCCATTTGTCTGTTAACCTATTTAACAGGCTTAATTGCTTTTTTTTCACATCCATTTTTAAGTAATTTAACTCGATCTCAAGCAATTGTGTTAGGAACTAAAATATTAGATTTTAACCTATTAGTCAAAAAATAATATAGTAGTCCCTTTATCCATATATCTTATTGGAATTTCCTTAATTCTTGGTATAGTGGTATTCATAACCTTATAATGTATCTTATAAATAAGAATTAGATTTTTAAAATAACATCATATCAAATCCTTTAGTTTTAATATTCAAACATAAAACATGCATCAAATTAGGATATGTTTTCTATTATTTTAAAAGTATCAAGGTAAAGGAGGCTATGACATGGTAGTTCATTTGTTTTTATTTTTATCTTCTTAATTGCCTTTGTAGGTTCATCTGTTCATTCAAAAGGATTTTTTTTTTTTAAACCTTTTCAAACAAAGGCATAGCCTCATAACCTAATTCTTTCTAAAATTCTGAAATATAATTTAGACAACTTAAAAACCTTTATAATTGTTATTTTTCCTAATTTCATCAAGAAAATTAAAGGCAAATTTTAATTATTCAATTAATAAGAACAATAGTTCTATTTCCATTAAGTAATTAAGCAATCTAACCCTAGTTTGGAATAACTTCATCTTTTTGGCTGATCCAATTTTTCAATAACCTTTAAAAATATGTTTAAATATTTAAAATGTTGTATGATTATGTTAGAAAATATTAACACATTATCAATAAAAGTAATAGTAATGTTGAATAAACACTAAATGTTTCATTTATGATTTTTTAAAGTTTAGAAGGTGTATTTTTAACGCCAAAGGCATCATATTCCATTCATAACGTTTGAATGAAACTACAAGTTTGTTTTACACTTATCCTTTTCATGAATCTAGACTTGCAAATAACCAAATTTCATATTAAATTTTGGAAATATTTGAACTTCATAAAGCCTATATAGTAAAGCTTTTTTATTAGGTATAAGATATCCAATCCATCTCAACGGCCTTATTGAAAGGTTTATAATTAATAACTAATCTTAGAACTCCCTCTAATTCTATAGAACTTCCCACATAAAATAATGGGCAACACCATTGATTGTTACTTTTTCTAATAAGCTCTTTTTCTAAGAGATCATTTATTTCTTTTAGCAAATGTCTAAATGCCCTTAGTCCCATTGTTATGAACTTGGCTTTTAGTAGGCATTTGACTTTAATTAAAAGTCACTTCATATAGTAATTTTACCATATGCTTCTTCTTATCCCAAAAGCAATAAGAACTTTGCATAAGCCATATTTTTCTAGTTTTTTTTTTCTTTTTTTGTAATTCCTATATTGTAACTCATATAACAGGAGTATTGATCTTTTCTTGTAAATATTTATTTTTTATCTCACTCTCAGATTGAATAAATCTCTCTTTTCTCTTTATCAGTTTTTAAAGTACATCTATCTCCTTAATATTGAGGGGTAGATATAAATTTAAAACTAATAAGATTTTTATTTATTTTTAAATAAATCTCTTTATTGCTAATTTCCTTAATAAGATATAGTATGTGTAGGAAAAGGATCTTTTAAGATAACCATCCTAAAGATATGTTTTTAAACCAATACAAAAGGAATCATTATGCAAATTCCTATGGTTGTATATTGTTGTATGAGATAACTTGTATTTAGTAACAAACTTGCTTTTATTAGTAATTTTTTAGCATTTTTGTTGGTTTTTGAAAAGTATTTTGAAGGAACTATTCTCTTATCAATGTAATTCATGTTTGTGCCTAAACCAATTAAGGTGATAGTTGAAAAGATATACTTTTTAACGATTACTATTGCAATCTAAATATGTCACTTATCGGTAATTACCATATCAATGAGATTAGCATATTGAAGAGTACTTAACTCTTCTGTTAAAGAAGTATTGGCAATATCTGGAGGTTCCTTTATCTTATTAGACATATTCTAGAACTAAAATTCTTTCTCTGAAGTCTTCCATTTTAGTTTTTAATTGATTAATCTTAGTTTTAAGCTCCCCAATGAAAGGTTTTGTTATTATCAATCTAGTTTTTAAATTAGAATGATTATTTCTAATTCTTTAAATAATAATTTTTAATCTATAATCTTCTTTAAGTTCTTTAACACTAATCTCATTTCGTGATAGATGAAGATATTTCTCCAACTATTTTATTTTTTTTCTTTGGATATATAATCTTATTGATAAGATCCAATATCAGATTGTCTTTTTTTGTAAGGATTAATAAACGATTACTTTTACATAAGACTTAATAATAGTTATACTAACCATTACAACTATTTCCAAAATCATCTATAAATGTCGTTTTTTTCTTCTACAAGAAGATCTACTTCTATGTCTGATTCCTCACATACATCTTCTAATAAGAAGGTATGCATAAGTGGCCTCTTAAAGTCTTCATTTATCAATAATTCTTGAATTTTTTATTCTATTTTTCATTTATTAGAAGACTACCCTATCATTTCACATTTGTAATAAACAACTATTTTCTTTTTCCTTTTCTATAGATTAGACATTTTCTTTTCTTTTAACTTTCCTTTTCCTAAAAGGATTTCTTTTGAGATATGGATTTATAAACCTTTCTTCTAAATTTTTAAAGATATTTCATGGGTGGATAACCCATTTGTTCACAGAAGTCTCTTAGGGCTTTTTTTACCTTATATTTGTTCATTCTATAACCACCTATGTAATTTTATTTTATTACAAAATTTAACTCATTTTACAACTTCTACAACTAATTCTCTGTATATATAACTAGAGTAATCAATAACTTTTCTATGATAAGATTTTAACCTCTTTTTTTTTATCCTTTAGAAAATAGGGTAGGTAACCTAGACAAAAAGTATTCTTTCTAAAAAATACTTTGACTATCTTTTTTGGTCAAAACTTTTGAAAAGAACACATCTTTATACCACTTAAAGTGAGATAGATTTGGGCATCTCAAATTAATGAGTTGCTTATATGTTTTGTCTACTAATAAGGTAGTTGTACCACTAAAAAAGTTAATAATTGTATAAATTAGTGTGTCAACTGATTACATTCCTTACTTTTATTTTTACAATATTAAATATTTGATACTTAGCTTTATTTGATAAATAAAATTCCACTAGTCATTAAACTATCTAGTAAAACCATTTACTATAAATCTTACCATTTGAGAGTCAAAATTACCTCTTTTAGATTTTGCAACAATGGTATATATCATCATATAATGGAGTAAAATAAGAATATGATTTTGTAACATTTCAACTAAATTTGATTATATGATATTACTTCCATCATATTATATTTAATTATACTTAGATTATTTCTCTAATAAGATGATGAGAACCGTAGAGATAAAGGGTGGAAGGCTTCAAAGGATGCAAAAAGTCCATTGCACATTCCAGAAGGCCCAATAACACGAGCTAGAGCTTTATTGATGTAAGAGGTCCATTGCACATTCCAGAAGGACCAATAGCACAAGCTAGAGCTTCAATGGAAGCAACAAGTCCATTGCACATTCCAGAAGGCCCAATAACACGAGACAGGGCCAGAAAGATTAAAGAAGCACTAAATGGGCTGATTCAAGACATTCAGGCCAACCAAGCTTTAAATGTGCGAATTCAAGTTTTAAAGAGAGCCCAGGCCTAATTAATATAATTGGACTACTTAATGGGTCAAACTAAGTGATAGCATTCACTCCTAAATAGGAGTTCATTGT
>JAIRCJ010000283.1:0-64307 GCA_020883675.1 Bruguiera gymnorhiza | reverse complement strand
AGGTACAAAGGTAGCATGACTTAAAGTTTCAACAATAATACATAGATAAGTTTAAGCTTCTCAACTTTTTAGAAGGTCAACATTTAACTAGAAAGAAGCCTTTGATACCATTTCCTATCTTGGCAACATAAGACATATATATATATTAATTTTAAAGAACTAAATTAAGCACAACGATATAAAAGAAAGACACTTAAAATAAGTAATAGCAAGAGGAAAATACTTACATAAATAAGGCTTACATTAAATGCCAAATGTCATTACAAGCTTATAGTTTACAAAGAAAAGGAGATAGATTACAAGCTTAAAGAGAGAGAAAGAGAAGGAAATTTGACTTTGTCTTTGGAGTAGCCACGATGTCTAATTTATACAAAGGAAAAGGTAATAACCATAATTGAAGGAATCTCCTTTTTTAAAGTAGGTTGTCCTTTCTTTCCTTTTTTAAAGTAGGTTGTCCTTTCTTTCTTTACTTTTGTTAAGGTAGCTTTATTAAAGCTATCTTGGTGGTCATTTTACCGTAAGTAGTTTGTCTTTTCCCTTTACACCTCATATAGGTCTTGGGAATCTCACATATGTATCACCGTTTAAAATACCTCTGACTACTTTTAGTTTGGTCTTACTTGGGTGTCTTGATCTGGTTAGAGTAGAGAAGCCATCTTTTCAAGTGACCTCTCTTTTGATATAGACTCCATTAAAGTCTTTATCTTTTTAGGACTAATTAGAGTGGGTTTGGTGGTAGGTCCTGAGGTCTATTTATGCAAATGACTCCATTTTCTTTATAGACTCCATTATCAAAAAAGTTAATTTTTTCCCATTATTAGATATTAATCCATCTTGCCAACCATTGACATGTCTAATATCAACATCTAGGACATTAACTTGTTTAGTTATAATGGTGTAGTCTCATTTAATAATCCATGGAACATAATACTAGACTGCAAACATTAACAATAGATCATTAACCTCTTTATTTGTTTCACAAAACTATTCATAAATAGTTCTCACTTTTGTGATAGGGAGGAAGATGATTTTGGAATGGTATTAAGCCTTTTTTCTAGTCAAATGTTAACCTTTTAAGAAGTTTGAGAAGCTTAAACTCATCTATGTCTTATTGTTGAAACCCTAGTTTGCACTACCTTTATACCTATGTTTGTCATGTGTAGGCATGTAGGGTTGTAGTTAAGATGTTGACAATGATATGGTAAGGAATGGATAGGTTAAGACCTAATCGATTGTTTAGAAGTGATAGTTCTTCTAATAAAATAAAGAAATAATAATTAATGAAAATTTAGATAATAATTATTTATAAAATTAGACTCTTCTTTTCTTTTCATCTTCCTAAGTTTATAAATAGGGAAGTTTCTTTTCAAAAGTTGATTATTGATAAAAATCATTGAACAAGCCAAACCCTTAACTTAGAGTTATAATAACTTCCTTTCACTATCCTAGGAGCTTATTAGCTCACATCAATCAAAATATAAATTTATCCACATTAAGATTGTATATGTAGCATTAAAACCTAGAACTAGACTAAGTGTAATTAACTATGCAATTAAATATATTAGATATAAAAGATACAATATTATATAAAAAACGTGGCTTAGGAACCTAACACACGCAATGAATTAAAGAATATCCAAGAAAGGTAAATCAGATTTTAATAACACAAACCCCAAATTCAACATTCAAAGGAAAATGAACTTAAGGTATTTAAGAAGATATGGATACTACACTCCAAAAAAGAAGGGAATTAGGAGCAATAAATCAAGTTGAATGCCACAAAAAGAGGTATTTCTTGTTAAGCTCTTTGATTTTCAAAACAATTGGAGGAGAAAACTGTTGCTCATTATTTCTCTCAAAATTGTCTGATTTTTCAAACATTACAAAGAGGTGTTTATTTATATGCTAAGATAACAATTCTAAATAGGAATAAATTTTTATTTAGGACAAACTTTTATTTAGGATAAACTCTTATACAGAAAACTTTTACTCTTATAACAATCACTTATTTAGGATAAACTCCTATTTAGCAATGAATGTTATTACTTAGCCTTGACCCATTAAGTACTCCAGTCATATTAATAAAGTCATGACTCTCTTTCAAGTTTGAATTCACACCACTTGAAACTTGGTTGGCCTAAATGTCCTTAATCATCCCATTTACTGCTTCTTTCATCTTTAGAATGTGCAATGGACCTATTGCATCTATTGAACCCTTATATGCATCATCTCCAAGCTTCTCATTAGTAAGGCAGCAAAACATGTTCTTACTAAAGATGTTAAAAACATTGCATTTAAACAAATCTTTATTAGATGACAAGGAATACTTTTTGTGTTTGATTTTGATATTGATTTTATTAAAGGAAATTTTAATTCTATACCAAATTTCCTAACTTATGAACTTTGTAGGGAACTAAAACTTGAGTAAAAGGTCTCTCATACAAGGGCATCAGTCTCTATATTATCAATAGATATTATATGAATTAGGCTCTATTGTTATTGAACCTATAAAAAGAGGATCTAGATTTGGATCTGAATATGATTTCATAGATTGGACCTAGATCAAATTCAAGATAAAGAAGATTCCTTATCCAAAAGATTGGCAAGGGGATCTCTTTGGGTACAGAGAACTAAAAGAATGATGGAAGGGTAAAATATAAAATTACTTTGATTATATTGAAGTATGGGAAAAAGGCTTATTGTATGAAAATAGACAAAGGAAATTTAATTGGTTCATCCAAATGATCCAAAAAGATTTCAAAACTAGTTTAAATTTTGGTTTTTTAAGTGGAAGTTGCATCATCTAACCTTGCCACACAAAGTGAGAATTGCTTATGAATAGTTTTATGTAACAAATGAATAGGTTAAAAATCCATTGTTAATGTTTGTAACTTGATATCTTATTCTATGGATTATCAAACAGGACTACACATTATGGCTAAACAAGTTAATGTGCTAGACGTTGACATTAGACAAGTTCCATGATTGGCAAGATGGATTAATATTTAACGTTGGGAAAATTTTGACTTTTTTGATAATGAAGTCTATACAAGAAAACGAGTCATCTACATAAATGGACCTAAGGCTCCACCACCAAAGCCCACTCTTACTAGTCCTAAAAAGATATTAAAGACTTTAATGGAGTTTGTATCATAAGAGAGGTTATTGGAAATGATGCTTAAGACACCAAAGTAGACTAAGTTGAAAGTAGTTAAAGGCATCTCAATATGATATTATGGAAGATTTTTAGGACCCATATGAGTTGTAAAGGGCAAAAGAACAAACAACTTTTAGTAAACATGACCACTAAGATAACTTTAATAAAGCTACTTTAACAAAAGTAAAGAAAGAAAGGACAACTTACTTTGAAAAAGGAGATTCCTTCAATTATGGTTATTACCTTTTACTTTGTATAAATAAGACCTCTTGGTTACTCCAAAGGTTGAGTCCAATTTCCTTCTCTTTCTCGCTCTCGAAGCTTGTATTCTATCTCTTTTCCTTTGTAAACTATAACCTTGTAATGATGTTTGGTATTTACTGAAAGCTTTATTTTTGTAAGTACTTTAATCTTACTATTACTTGTTAAAGTATCTTTCTTTTATATCATTATGCTTAATTTTAGTTTCTTAAAATTAATATGTGATCCTATGTTTTTGGTACCATACTAGGTTTTAAACCTAGTGTTTTAAGTAGGGGTTGCATCATCTAACCCTCACACATAGATATATATATCTATATATATATATATATATATATATATAAACTAAGCATAATGATATAAAAGAAAGATACTTAGAACAAGTAATGCCAAGATTAAAATACTTACAAAAATAAAGCTTCCATTAAATGCTAAACGTCATTACAACCTTGTAGTTTACAAAGGAAAAAAGATTGAATACAAGTTAATCAAGATTAATTACTCAAATATTTGAGTAACTTGTCATTATTAATCTATTGTTCAATGTAGACACAAAATTTAATTTCATGAGTATTTGTGTTAATAACTCCTGCAAATCAAAGGAAAAGCCTTATTATCAAGAAATGAAGTAATGGTCTCATTTTCTAGCAAATGGACTATTCAAACCACGTAAGAAAGGCTAATCAAGATCAATGAATTCTGTGTTTAATGGAATTTAATGGACTTAGATTACCAAAGGTGATATAGCCAAAGGCCCAATGTTTAAGTCAAAAATAAAAAAGGATCGGAAAAGTGACTTGTAGAAATTCGAGCGGAAATTTTAGTCTTGTGTGTTGTCAAGAAAATGACTGTATATCTCAATCATTAGGTCAGAATGGAGTCATTCCAATTATAAACAAACAAGAACCTATAGATCTCTAACTTTTGTATTTTGAGTTTTGCAAATAATCACTGTAGAGTTATTGATTTAGGGGAAGAAGTGAACAAAACAGAACTATGGTCAAAACATGAAAATGAGAAGGGACTTCAATGGTTGCTCTTCTAGGCTTCCAATGAAGTTAGTGGGGCATTAATTCTTCTAGATTGATGGCTACAACTCTTCAAGGGTGTAGACTTTGAAAAGCTCCTACTCTTTAAGGACAAAGTCAAAACTCTTCTAGATTTTCATGGGTATGAACTCTTTGAGGTTCAAAAGAATGCCCAAGGCAATTTTATTCATCCAATCAAGTTTGTTTTCTACGTAATAATGAGCCTCCTTGGCTCAAAACTCCTTTAATGTCGATACCTAATGCATCGCAATATATCTCAAAAATAAAATCAAAATTAGACAATGCAATAATCAGGGCCATGCTTAATTTTTCTTTGAGGTGTTCAAAGCTTTCCTGGGCTTCACTTGTCCACTTAAAAACTCCTTTCTTCATGCAAGAGGTGAGTAGGGCTATAAATGTGCTAAAATGTGCAATGAATCACCAATAGAAATAAGTGAGGCCATGGAAACTTTGAATTTTGTACACATTTGTTGGAGCAGGCCATTCTTTAATCACCTTGATCTTAGCATCATCAACTAAGGTTCCATCTTTTGAAATATGAAATCCCAAGAATTGGATTTGTCTCATCATGTAATAGCATTTGTCAAGGGCCATATACAAGCATTCTTGTCTTAACACTTGTAATATTTCTTGAAAATGCTATAATGCTCATTAGTAGACTTTCTAAAAATCAGAATATCATCAAAACAAACCACAACAAACTTCCCAAGAAATGGCTTTAAACCCCAAGTCATTAACCTCATCAATGTGGATGGCGCATTAGACAACCCAAATGGTATGAGTAGCCACTCAAATAGTCCATCTTTGGTTTTGAATACGTCTTCCATTCATCTTTAGGCTTAATTTTGATTTGGTGATATCCACTCTTTAAATCTAGCTTTGAAAAGATAGTTGCACTAAAGAGTTGATCCAAAAGATCATCAAGATGAGGAATTGGAAACCAGTATTTGATAATGACCTTGTTGATCACCCAATTGTCAACACACTCTCTCCAAATGTCATTTTTCTTAGGCACCAAGAGGACTGGAATGACACATGGACTGAAACTCTCCCCTATAAAACCCTTATTTAAGAGTTCCATAACTTGTTGCAATTTTTCATGTTTCGTTGGATTCATTTGATAATGAGCTAGATTAGGTAGTGAAGCTCTGGGCATCAAATCAATTTGATGTTGAATGTCTCTTATAGGAGGAAGACCTAGTGGTAAGGTGTCTGGAAAGACATCACTAAATTCTTCCAAAAGAGGCTACATTTGACAAAGTTTAAAAGATACAACCACATTAGTTAAGGAATTCTCAAAAAAAGGAGTCTTCAGTGGTTCCTTACAAGGCACTAGAGTAATATTCTTTCTCCACCATACTCAAAAGAATATGTATTATGATAGCCATCATAGAGAGTCTTCTTATTGAATTGCCACGGTCGACCAAGAATAATATGACTAGCATCCATAGGTAGAATATCGTACCATATTTTGTCAAAATAAATAGAGCCAATAGAAAGATCGACAAGACTTGATTTGGAAACAATTACCTCAATACATTTCTTTAACCATGACATTTTGTAAGATGTCAAGTGCACCTTCAACTCCAATTTTATCTTACTTATTACTTTAGAAATCACATTTTCACAGCAACCAAAGTCAATAATCAGTTGACATACCTTCCTCAAAATGATGTAGACTGATTGAAAAATATCGGCGTGCAACCACCTATATCTGGTGTCATCTTTAGGAGTGAGGAAAATCCTTTTAACCATGAAAAGCTAGCCAGAATCAGCATGTACAATTTGTTCATCTTCCACTGCAACTTCATCATCTTTCTACTCTTCTTTGCATGGCTCCTTCTCATCATCATCAAACTCATTATCCACCAAAAAAGCTTTGTCAGCTGGTTGATTTTTATTGAATTGACAATTGTTAGCACAATGACTGACCTCCCTACAAGAATAATAATGCATACCAGCTGTGTTGGGTTGCTTTGAAAGATTGGGTATAGTAGGGAGCTTACTCTCAGGTTGTGCTGAAATTTTAGTGACTTTGGCAGTGCTGGTGGCACTCTTCATTTCTTGGTTCAGCAAAGTAGAGGTTTGCAGCCTTCTAGAGCAAGAATGCTCCACTCTGAGTGCTTGTTGATGTGAACCCCCCAAATCCCAAATCTTAAGGACTTCTAAGGCATCTTGGATATGAAGTTGAAGACCATTCAAATACTTGCTCACAAGCATCTCTTCCAAATCTTGAATATTGTTACAAATCACCAATTTGTTGAACTTATTGGTGTATTGGTCTACTAATTATGTACCTTGCCTCAGATTTTGGTACCTTTGGTAGAGCTCTCTTTTGCATCCTTTTGGAAGGAAATACTTTTGAATCTTGTCCTCCATGTTTCACCGTGAAGTGATTGGAGCCTTACCAATAGATTAGCGAGTTTGTTTCTCTCGTTGCCACCAAGCTACAACCTTGCCTCAAAATCACATAGCATGATGATCATCTGGGATTTTTCTATACTTAAAGACTTCATTTACAAGGGTCAACCAATCAACAATTTCATTAGCAGAATCAGTACCTAAAAATTGTAGAATATTCCTGTTCATTTCCTTTTCCCAATCTGGTTCACAAAATTATTGGGCACGAAAATGAGCATTCCTCCTTCAGGGAAAAGACTTGACACTTTTTGAAGAAGAGGAATCACCATTAAATTCTTCAGTTCTAAAACGGAAAGGAGGGCTGTTTGCTTTAGCCCTTAGATGCTATACTTCTCAGGTCAAGGCATCAATTTGTTGTTCCATATGTTGTTGTAAATTCTCAGCAAGTGTGTGCACTTCATTTAATGGAATGGCTTTGCCATTATGTAGCCAAAGACTTAGCGATTAAGTCAAAAATAAAAAAGGATTGGGAAAGTGACTTGTAGAAATTCAAGTGGAAATTTTAGTTTTGCATGTTGTTAGGAAAATGACTATATCTCTCAATTAATAGGTCAAATGGAGTGATTGCAATTACAAATGAACAAGGACTTGTAGATTTACAAATTACATGTTTTGATTTTTTGCAGATAAGTGCTGCAAAGTTATCAATTTAGGGGAAGAAGTGAACAAAATAGAACTGGTCAAAACATTAAAATGAGGAGGGACTTCAATGGTTGCTCTTTTAGGATTCCAATTAAGTTAGTGGGGCATCAATTCTTCTATAAACTTTGAAAAGCTCCAACTCTTCAAGGATGGAGAGAAAAACTCTTCTAGGTTTTCATGGGTATGAACTCTTTGAGGTTCAAAAGAATACCCAAAGCAATTTCATTCATCCAATTCTACATAATATTGATTGGGTTTTAAAGAAAAGCAAAAGATAATGAAAAGACTTAAATCAAGCCTAGTAACTAAGAGCTAATAAAGAAAGATTATCAAAATAGAATACTTTCAAAGTTTCCCACAATTTAAATCAAGTCTAGGAACTAGGAGCCAATAAAGAAAGATTATCAAAACAGAATATTTTCAATGTACAGGAAATGACAGAGTCAACAATGAGAATCTTGTTAGTTATGGAAAGTCAATTATGAGAATCTTGTGGTTATGGACCTGTCAAGAAGACTGATGAGCTTGAATGCGAGCTGATCTTCTTGGCTGAGCAAACATTGTGGAACTTGCTGATGAGAGCTTGTTGGTGAGAGATGTGGTGATGCAGGCTGCATTAAGGGGCATGCAATGTTTAAGGTAAAGAAAGTTCTATATCTTCAAGACTAGCAAGGTGACCTATTTCCACTAAAGACCTCAAAGAATGGTAGAAGGTGAAAACCTACAATTATTTTGACTATACCCAAGCATGGGAAAGAGCATTGTTATATTCAAACATGCTCTAAAAATTTAGTTGGTTCATTTAGATCCATTTTTTGAATGACTCAAAGAGATTTCCTAATTGGTTTAAAATGTAGTTTTTCAAATGGCGATTACATCTCATAACCTTACCTAATAAGGTAGGAAATATTTATTAATAGTTTTGTGAAAAAAATGATGAGGTTAAAAACCTCTTATTGTTGTTCACCTCTTGGTATCATATGCCATGGCCAAATAGGCTAGTGTGTTAGATAGACGTACGAACATTTGTTGGTGGGAACAATTTAGCTTCTTTGAAGACAATGTTTATACCACTAAGGGAATAATTAGCCTAAATGGTCCTAAGACCACACTATAACTTACAGTATCTAGTGTAGAGTTCAGTTCTATAAATAATTATTATTTAAATTTCTATTAGTAATTATTTCTTTATTTCTATTTCTTTTAACACTATGACTACTACTACTGCAAGAGAGCCAAGTAGGTCTTGACCTATCCATTGATCTACATAATATCATTATTAACCATTTATGCCAACTCTCTAAAAGTCTTCTTTTACTACAACAAGCCAACAATTATCATAACAATGGCTAGATACCATTCATTAACAATATAACATTCATTAATTCATTAACAATATATCAAACAACTAAGGTAAAAGTTATAGAACTTATAAAATGATAGCTTTCATTGATTGTTGATACAAGCTTGAATATTTTACAGAGGATACAAGGTTTTCAAAAGAAGAAAAACAGAAGAAAACTAGACTTTGATTTTCCTTACTCAAGCATCTCTTCTTATAATAGGATAAAAGGTAATGATTGTCTCAAGGTGGGTCCCA
Organism: Bruguiera gymnorhiza; assembly: GCA_020883675.1. Classification (NCBI taxonomy): domain Eukaryota; kingdom Viridiplantae; phylum Streptophyta; class Magnoliopsida; order Malpighiales; family Rhizophoraceae; genus Bruguiera; species Bruguiera gymnorhiza. The sequence continues at coordinate 55,177 of JAIRCJ010000283.1, read as the reverse complement.
AAGGGTTCCTTACTTTATAAAAATTGAGAGATTCTTTGCTTTCTAAAAGCTTTTAATGTTGGGCATCTTTGTAGTTTTATCACCAAATGTAACTTTATCGCTTTTACACCTCATAAGGGTCTTGTGAATCCTACATAATATCACCCTTTTGATTCAAACTACTTTCTAGCTAAGTATGACTCTCTTATAGAGTGGGTTCACTTTGAAGTAATGATGTCATCATTTCAAGTAATTTCTCTCTTATATAGATACAATAGGTTCTAATGTAGTCCTAGGACCATTTAGGCTAATTATTCCCTTGGCCATATAAATGCCATCTTTAAAAAAGTTAAATTTTTTCTATTAGTGAATGTTAATTTGTCTGACTAACCATGGAACATGTTTAATATCCATATATCTAACACGGTAGCTTGTTTGGCCATAATGGTATAGTCTTACTTAATGGTAGGAAGAGGCAAACAACAGTAAGATGTCTTTAACCTCAACATTTTTTTTCACAAAACTATTCATAAACATTTCTTATATTATTGGGTAAGGTTATGGGGTGCAATCCCCATTTAAAAAACTGCACATTAAACCAATTGGGAAATCTCTTTGGATCATTTGAAAAGTGGGTCTAAATGAACAAGCTAAATTTCTTTTCCCTCTTCTCATATAACAATGCTCTTTCCTATGTTTCACTATAGTTAAAATAATTGTAAGCTTTAACCTTCCACCATTTTTTGAGGTCTACAGTGACAAATAGGTCACTTTGCCAATCTGTAAGATAAAGAATTTTCTTTACCTTAAACTTGGTATATGTCCATTCTCCATTACCATGACTCGTTCTAGTGCATCTTTATATGGGTTTAATAACCATTAAGTTTATTTTATGCAAAATCTATTTATAATATAAGCAATCATTCGTATTTGTATGAGGATACATATTATCTTTAAGATAAAGTTATGAGACCTCATTAGGATGAAACTAAGTATAATTATTCTTAATAACCCATCAAAAGTCATTGTACCTTAGGATTAAAGGATACATCAATGTTTTGTCTCAAGCACACTCATAAGCATCTTCCCAACCTTTATAAACTTCCATTATTTTTTAACTTAATGCATCTTTAGCTAGTGAAATAATTAACATTATTGGGGATTGGGGCCCCTGTATTGAGGGTATTTTACTCATCCAAATCCCTACAAAAACTAATGAGTTAGAAAATCAAGGAGAGAGTTTGATTTTCCTTTAATAAACTCAATGTCAAAATCAAATACAAATAATATTCCTTGCCATCTAGCAAAGATCTATTTAAAAGGTATGTTCTTAAATGGACAATATTATTATATTATATGAGGATACATTGATTGTCAATGCTGGAATCCCAAAGCAAATCAAAGAAGATGGGATGCATAAAGGTTTGTTGAAATTAGATTAAAATTTTAACGACACTTCAACCTTAAACCGATTAGGAAATCTCTTTGGGTCATTCAAAAAGTGGATCTAAATGAACCAACTTAATTTCTTATGCTTGTTTTCATATAATAGTGCTTTTTTTCATGCTTTAATATAGTCAAAATAATTGTAGGTTTTAACCTTCCACAATTCTCTGAGGTCTCTAATGGCACTAGCTAGTCTTTAGGATAAAGAATTTTCTTTACATTAAACTTGACATACACCCATTCTCCATAACCATATTTTGTTCCAGTGCCTCTCTCTATAGGTTCAAAAACCATTAAGCTTGTTTCATGTAGAATTTACTAATAATACAACAATTTTGAGAGAAATAAAAAGTCAGGGTTTTCTTCTTCAATTCTTTCAAAGACTAAACAACTTATTAAGAAGTACCTCTTCTTGTGGCATTTAACTCGACTTATCACTTCTAATTTTCCTCTTTTTTGGAGTGTGACATCCATATCCTTCTTAAATACTTTAGGTTTGTGTTCTTTTGGATATTGGGTCTAGGGTTTGTATTATTAAAATCTAATTTAGCTTTCTTAGATATTCTTTGATTCCTTACATGTGTTGAGTCCCTAAGCCACATCTTTTTAGGGTTTTTCACATCATATCAAGTAAGGGATATAAAGGTATTCTTAAACAAAGACTTCATTCCTAAGAAGAACTTTGATTTACTTCAAGAATATGGAATGGGATTAAAGTTAATTACTCTACAATTAAAAAGGAAATTCTTGTTATAATTTTGTGCATTAAAATTTGAAAATGATCTAACAAATCAAAAATTCCTTCTTTTAATTGATTGTAAAGTAGTAAAAGATATGCTTACAAGATAAGTTATGACCATAGCTTCTAAGCAAATCTTTGCTAGATGGCAAGGAATGTTACTTTCATTTGACTCTAACATCAAGTTAAAGGAACATCAACCTCACTCCTTGATTTTCTAACTTATGAATTTTTGTAGGGATCTAGATAAGTAAAAGACCCTTAATATAGGGGCCATAATCCCCAGTCATGTTGGTCATTTCATTGACTAAAAATGCATCAAGTTCAAAAAAAAAAAAAAGGAGTTGATAAAGTTCGAGAAGACACTTATAAGTTTGCTCGAGACAAAACATTAACATATCCTTTAATCCCAAGGTACATTGATTTTTTATATGCTAAACTTTGGCCTAATGAAGTAGCACAATTTTATCTTAAAAAAGATATGTATCCTTATACTAACATAAAGGATTGTATATATTATTAGTAGATTCTGCAAGAAACAAGACGTCAATTCTTAGACCCACAAAGAACAACACTAAAACAAACTATGGTTATAGAGAATGGGCTATGCCAAGTTTAAGGTAAAAAAAGTTCTTTATCCTAAAGACTCAAAATGCAATGACATTAACAATAAATTTAAAAATCAAAACATTGCATTTTTTCAACTTTTAGAATTTGAAAGTCTTATAAGGGTAAATGCATTGTTAATAATTAGTTGAATTTAAATTTTGTACTTTCTTTAATTCTCTCCTTTGCCACAATGCAATTTGAAATGATTTATATAAATTGAGTCTACAAATATATTACTGAAGAAAAAGCAAATGTAATGGACTCTAATAAGAAGTTTCCCCACTCCCCTCAAAAGCAATATACTTGACCCAACATTAAAACTTGGGATTGCAATTTATAATATTCATCCACTAAAGTATATTTTATACAATTGTGTCCATTACTTGAATTTTCATTCAATTAACATATTCAAATATTATTTTTTTCTCACCATTCGAATGTAATGGCATTAACAATAATTTTTAAAATCAAAACATTGCATATTTTCAGTTTTGAGAATTTTAAACTGTTATAAGGATAAATGCATTATTAATAGTCAGTTAAATTTAACATTTGTAAGTTTTTTAGGTGTCTCCCTTACGACAATGTTATATGAAATGATTTATATAATTTTAGTCTACAAACATATTACTTAAGAAAAAGTTAATGCAATGGACTCTAATAAGATGTTTCCCTACTCCCCTTATGAGCAATATGCTTGACCCAACATTAAAACTTGGGGTTGCTATTTATAATATTCATCCACTAAAGTGTATTTTATCAATTGAGTCCATTATTTGTATTTTTGTTCAATTAACATATTCAAATGTTATGTTTTTCTCACCATTTATAATGTAGTGGCATTAACAATAAATTTAAAAATCAAAACATTACATTTTTTCAACTTTTAGAATTTTCAAGTCTTATAGGGGTAAATGCATTGTTAATAATGTGTTGAATTTAAATTTTGCAATTTTCTTAATTATCTCCTTTGTGACAATGCTATATGAAATGATTTATATAATTTTAGTCTACAAACATATTACTTAAGAAAAAGTAAATACAATGGACTTTAATAAGAAGTTTCCCCACTCCCCTTAAGAGTAATACGCTTGACATAACATTGAAGTTTGAGATTGCTATTTATAATATTCATCCACTAAAGTGTATTTTATACAATTAAGTCCATTATTTGTATTTTTCTTCAATTAACATATTCAAATATTATGTTTTTCTCACCATTCAAAATGCAATGACATTAACAATAAATTTAAAAATCAACACATTGCATTTTTCAACTTTTAGAATTTTCAAGTCTTGTAGGAGTGAATGCATTGTTAATAATTAGTTGAATTTAAATTTTGTATTTTTTTTAATCCTCTCCATTGCCACAATGCAACTTGAAATGATTTATATAATTTTAGTCTACAAATATATTACTGAAGAAAAAGTGAATGCAATGGACTCTAATAAAAAGTTTCCCCACTCCCCTCAAGAGCAATACATTTGACCTAACATTGAAGTTTGGGATTGCTATTTATAATATCCATATCCTAATTGTATTTTATACAATTGAGTCCATTACTTGTATTTTTGTTCAACATATTCAGATATTATATTTTTCTCACAATTCTTATGAAATGGCATTAACAACAAAGTTAAAAATCAAAACATTGCATTTTTCCAACTTTTAGAATTTTAATGTCTTAAACGGATAAATGCATTGTGAACAATCTGTTGAATTTAAATTTTGTAATTTTCTTAATTGTCTCCTTTATGACAATGCTATATGAAATGATTTTGAAAATTTTAGTCTACAAACATATTACTTAAGAAAAAGCAAATGCAATGGACTCTAATAAGAAGTTTCCTCACTCCTCTCGCTAGCAATACGCTTAACCCAACATTGAAGCTTGTGATTGCTATTTATAATATTCATCTATTAAAACATATTTTATGTAATTGAGACCATTACTTGTATTTTTGTTCAATTAACATATTCAAATATTATGATTTTCTCACCGTTCAAATGAAATGACATTAAAAATAAAGTTATAAGTCAAAACATTGCATTTTTCCAACTTTTAGAATTTAATGTCTTGAAAGGATAAATGCATTGTTCATAAGCAGTTGAATTTAAATTTTGTAATTTTCTAAATTTTTTTTTGCTATAATGCTATATGAAATGATTTATATAATTTTACTTTACAAACATATTACTTAAGAAAAAACTAATGCAATGGACTCTAATAAGATATTTCCTCACTCCCCTCAAGAGCAATATGCTTGACCCAACATTAAAGCTTGAGATTGCAATTTATAATATTCATCCACTAAAGTGTATTTTATACAATTAAGTCCATTACTTGTATGTTTCTTCAATTAACATATTCAAATATTATGTTTTTCTCACCATTCAAAATGCAATGACATTAACAATAAATTTAAAAATCAAAACATTGCATTTTTCAACTTTTAGAATTTTCAAGTCTTGTAAGAGTGAATGCATTGTTAATAGTTAGTTGAATTTAAATTTTGTATTTTTTTTAATCCTCTCCATTGCCACAATGCAACTTGAAATGATTTATATAATTTTAGTCTACAAATATATTACTGAAGAAAAAGTGAATGCAATGGACTCTAATAAAAAGTTTCCCCACTCCCCTCAAGAGCAATACATTTGACCTAACATTGAAACTTGGGATTGCTATTTATAATATTCATATCCTAATTGTATTTTATACAATTGAGTCCATTACTTGTATTTTTGTTTAACATATTCAGATATTATATTTTTCTCACAGTTCTTATGAAATGGCACTAACAACAAAGTTAAAAATCAAAACATTGCATTTTTCCAACTTTTAGAATTTTAATGTCTTAAATGGATAAATGCATTGTGAACAATCTGTTGAGTTTAAATTTTGTAATTTTCTTAATTGTCTCCTTCATGACAATGCTATATGAAATGATTTTGAAAATTTTAGTCTGCAAACATATTACTTAAGAAAAAGCAAATGCAATGGACTCTAATAAGAAGTTTCCCCACTCCTCTCACTAGCAATACGCTTAACCCAACATTGAAGCTTGGGATTGTTATTTATAATATTCATCTATTTAAATTTTGTAATTTTCTAAATTTTCTTTTTTGCTATAATGCTATATGAAATGATTTATATAATTTTACTTTACAAACATATTACTTAAGAAAAAACTAATGCAATGGACTCTAATAAGATGTTTCCCCACTTCCCTTAAGAGCAATATGTTTGACCCAACATTAAAACTTGGGATCGCAATTTATAATATTTATTTACTAAAGTGTATTTTATACAATTAAGTCCATTACTTATATTTTTCTTCAATTAATATATTCAAATATTATGTTTTCCTCACCATTCAAATAAAATGGCTTTAACAATATTTTTTAAAATCAAAACATTGCAGATTTTCAATTTTCAAAATTTTAAACTGTTATAACGATAAATGCATTGTTAATAGTCATTTGAATTTAAAATTTGTAAGTTTTTTAGTTGTCTCCTTTGCAACAATGTTATTTGAAATAATTTATATAATTTTAGTCTAAAAACATATTATTTAAGAAAAAAGAAATACAATAGACTTTAATAAGATTTTTCCCCACTCCTCTTAAGAGCAATATGCTTGACCAAACATTAAAGCTTGAAATTTCTATTTATAATATTCATCCACTAAAGTATATTTTATACAATTGAGACCATTACTTGTATTTTTGTTCAACTAACATATTCAAATATTATGTTTTTCTCACTGTTCAAATGAAATGGCATTAACAACAAAGTTAAAAATCAAAACATTACATTTTTCCAACTTTTAGAATTTTAATGACTTAAAGGGATAAATGCATTGTTAATAATCAATTGAATTTAAATTTTGTAATTTTTTTAATTGTCTCCCTTGCAACAATGCAATACAAACATATTACTCAACAAAAAGCAAATGCAATGGACTCTAATAAGAAGTTTCCCCACTCCTCTCAAGAGCAATACACTTGACCCAACATTAAAGTTTAGGATTGCTATTTATAATATTTGTCCACTAAAGTGTGTTTTATGCAATTAAGTCCATTACTTGTATTTTTGTTCAATTAACATATTCAAATATTATGTTTTCCTCACCATTCAAATGAAATGGCATTAACAATAATTTTTAAAATCAAAACATTGCATATTTTCAATTTTTAGAGTTTTAAATTGTTATAAGGATAAATGCATTATTAATAGTTATTTGAATTTAAAATTTGTAAGTTTTTTAGTTGTCTCCTTTGTGACAATACTATTTGAAATAATTTATATAATTTTAGTCTAGAAACATATTACTTAAGAAAAAGGTAATGCAATAGATTCTAATAAGATATTTCCCCACTCCCCTTAAGAGCAATATGCTTAACCAAACATTAAAGCTTGAAATTGTTATTTATAATATTCATCCACTAAAGTGTATTTTATACAATTAAGCTCATTACTTGTATTTTTCTTCAATTAATATATTCAAATATTATATTTTTCTCACCATTCAAAATGCACTAGCATTAACAATAAATTTAATAATCAAAACATTGCATTTTTTCAACTTATAGAATTTTAAAATTTGATAAGGATAAATGCATTGTTAATAATTTACTGAATTTAAATTTTATAATTTTCTTAATTGTCCCATTTGCTACAATGCTATATGAAATGATTTATATAATTTTACTCTACAAATATATTACTTAAGGAAAAGCTAATGCAATGCACTCTAATAAAAAGTTTCCCCACTCCCTTCAAGAGTAATATGCTTGACCCAACATTGAAGTTTAGGATCGCTATTTATAATATTTGTCCACTAAAGTGTATTTTATACAATTAAGTCCATTACTGCTATTTTTGTTCAACTAACATATTGAAATATTTTGTTTTCCTCACCATTCAAACGAAATAGCATTAACAATAATTTTTAAAATCAAAACATTAAATTTTTCCAACTTTTAGAATTTTAATGTCTTAAAGGGATAAATCCATTGTTGACAATCAGTTGAATTTAAATTTTGTAATTTTCTTAATTGTCTCTTTTGCTATAATGCTATATGAAATGATTTATATAATTTTTGTCTACAAACATATTACTTAAGAAAAAGCTAATGCAATGGACTCTAATAAGAAGTCTTCCCACTCCCCTCAATAGCAATATACTTGACCCAACACTAAAGCTTGGGATTGCAATTTATAATATTCATCCACTAAAGTGTATTTTATATAATTGAGTCCATTACTTGAATTTTCGTTCAATTAACATATTCAAATAATATTTTTTTCTCCCCATTCAAATGTAATGGCATTAACAATAATTTTTAAAACAAAACATTGCATATTTTCAATGTTTAGAATTTTAATCTCTTTAGGGATAAATACATTGTTAATAGTTGAATTTACAATTTGTAATTTTTTTAATTATCTCCCTTGCAACAATGCTATTTGAAATGATTTTTTATAATTTTAGTCTAAAAATATATTGCTTAAGAAAAAGCAAATGCAATGGACTTTAATAAGAAGTTTCCCAACTCCCCTCAAGAGCAATATGCTTAACCCAACATTAAAACTTGGGATTTCTATTATTAATATTCACCTATTAAAATGTATTTTATACAATTGAGTCCATAATTTGTATTTTTCTTCAATTAACATATTCAAATATTATGTTTTTCTTACCATTCAAAATGCAATGACATTAACAATAAATTCAAAAATCAAAACATTGCATTTTTTCAACTTTTAAAATTTTAAAGTGTTATAGGGATAAATGCATTGTTAATAATTAGTTGAATTTAAATTTTGTACTTTTTTTAATTATCTCCTTTGCCACAATGCAATTTGAAATGATTTATATAATTTTAGTCTGCAAATATATTATTGGAGAAAAGCAAATGCAATGGACTTTAATAAGAAGTTTCCTCACTCCCTCCAAGAGCAATATGCTTAACCCAACATTGAAGGTTGGGATTGCTATTTATAATATTCATCTACTAAAGTGTATTTTATACAATTGAGTCCATTACTTGTATGTTTGTTCAATTAACATATTCAAATATTATGTGTTTCTCACCATTCAAATGCACTAGCATTAGCAATAAATTAAAAATCAAAACCTTGTACTTTTTCAATTTTTAGAATTCTAATGTCTTATAGGGATAAATGCATTGTTAATTATCAATTGAATTTTACTTTTGTTATTTTTTTAATTGTCTACTTTGCAACAATGCTATTTGAAATGATTTATATAATTTTAGTTTAAAACTATAGCACTTAAGAAAAAGCAAATGCAATGGACTTTAATAAGAAGTTTCCCTATATCACTCAAGAGCAATATGCTTGACCCTATATTGAACCTTGGGATTGCTATTTATAATATTCATCCACTAATGTTTATTTTATACAATTGAGTCTATTACATGAATTTTCGTTCAATTAACATATACAAATATTTTTTTTTCTCACCTTTCAAATGTAATGGCTTTAACAATAATTTTTAAAATCAAAACAATGCATATTTTCAATTTTGAGAATTTCAAAGTCTTTTAGGGATAAATGCATTGTTAATAGTCAGTTGAATTTAAAATTTGTATGTTTTATAGTTATCTCTTCTATAACAATGCTATTTGAAATGATTTATATAATTTTAGACTGCAAACATATTACTTAAGAAAAAGCAAATGCAATGGACTCTAATAAGAAGTTTCCCCACTCCCCTCAAGAGAAATATGCTTGACACAACATTGAAGTTTAGGATTGCTATTTATAACTTTCATCCACTAAAGTGTATCTTATATTATTGAGTCCATTACTTGTATTTCTGTTCAATTAATATATTCAAATATTATGTTTTTTCTCATCATTGAAATGCAATGACATTAATAATAAATTTAAAAATCAAAACATTGCACTTTTTCAATTTTTAGAAATTTAAAGTCCTACAGGGATAAATGCATTGTTAATAATAAGTTGAATTTAAATTTTGTAATTTTTTTAATTGTCTCCTTTGCCATAATGCAATTTGATATGATTTATATAATTTTAGTCTACAAATAAATTACTTAAGAAAAAGCAAATGCAATGGACTCTAATAAGAAGTTTCCCCACTCCCCTCAAGAGGAATATGCTTGACACAACATTGAAGTTTAGGATTGTTATTTATAACTTTCATCCACTAAAGTGTATCTTATATTATTGAGTCCATTACTTGTATTTCTGTTCAATTAATATATTCAAATATTATGTTTTTTCTTATCATTGAAATGCAATGACATTAATAATAAATTTAAAAATCAAAACATTGCACTTTTTCAATTTTTAGAAATTTAAAGTCCTCCAGGGATAAATGCATTTTTAATAATAAGTTGAATTTAAATTTTGTAATTTTTTTAATTGTCTCTTTGCCATAATGCAATTTGATATGATTTATATAATTTTAGTTTACAAATAAATTACTTAAGAAAAAGCAAATGCAATTGACTCTAATAAGAAATTTTCCCACTCCCCTTAAGAGGAATATGCTTGAGCCAACTTCGAAGCTTGGTATTACTATTTATAATATTCATCCACTAAAGTGTATTTTTTACAATTGAGTCCATTACTTGTACTTTTGTTCAATTAATATATTCAAATATTATATTTTTCTCACCATCCAAATGAAATGGCATAACAATAAATTTTAAAATCTAAACATTGCACTTTTTCAATTTTTAGAATTCTAAAGTCTTATAGGGATAAATACATTGTTAATAATCAAGTGAATTTAAATTTTGTAATTTTTTAAATTGTGTCCTTTGCCACAATGCAAATTGAAATGATTTATATAATTTTAGTCTACAAACATATTACTTAAGAAAAAGCAAATGCAATGGATTCTAATAAGAAGTTTCCCTACACACCTCAAGAGCAATATGCTTGATCCAACATTGAAACTTAAGATTCCTATTTATAATATTCATCCACAAAAGTGTATTTTATACAATTTTTGTTGAATTAACATGTTCAATTATTATGTTTTTCTCACCATTCAAATGCAATGACATTAGCAATAAATTTTAAAATCAAAACATTGCACTTTTTCAATTTTTAGAATTCTAAAGTTTTATAAAGATAAATGCATTGTTAATAATCAGATGAATTTAAATTTTGTAATTTTTTTTTATTGTCTCCTTTACCACAATACAATTTGAAATGATTGATATAATTTTAGTCTACAAACAAATTACTTAAGAAAAAGCAAATGCAATGGTGCCTAATAAGAAGTATTCCCACTCTCCTCAAGAGCAATATGTTTGGCACAACATTGAAACTTGGGATTGTTATGTATAATATTCATCCACTAAAGTGTATTTTATACAATTGAGTCCATTACATGTATTTTTGTTCAATTAACATATTCAAATATTACATTTTTCTCTCCTTTGAAATATAATGTCATTAATAATAAATTTAAAAATCAAAACATTGGATTTTTTTAATTTTTAGAATTTTAAAGATGTATATGGGTAAATGCATTGTTATTAATCAATTGAGTTTAAATTTTGTAATTTTTTAATTGTCTCCTTTGTGACAATGATATTTGAAATGATTTATATAATTTTAGCCTAAAAGTATATTATTTAAGCAAAAGCAAATGCAATGGATTCTAATAAAAAGTTTCCCCACTCCCCTCTAAACCAATATGCTTGACCCACCTTTAAAGTTTGGGATTGCTATTTATAATATTCATCTACTAAAGTGTATTTTATACAATTGAGTCCATTAACTGTATTTCTACTCAATTAACATATTCAAATATTATGTTTTTCGCACCATTTAAATGCAATGACATTAAGAATAAATTTAAAAATCAAAACATTGCAATTCTTCAATTTTTTGAATTCTAAAGTTTTAAAGGGACAAATGCATTGTTAATAATTAGTTGAAATTAAATTTTCTTTTTTTTTAATTATCTGCTTTGCCACAATGTAATTTCAAGTGATTCACATAATTTTAGTCTACAAATATATTATTTAAGAAAAAGTAAAAGTAATGGACTCTAATATAAAGATTTGCCACTACCCTCTTAAGATATATGCTTGACCCAACATTGAAACTTGAGATTTTTATTTATAATATTTACCTATTAAAGTGTATATTTTACAATTAAGTCCATTACTTGTATTTTGTTCAATTATCATCTTCAAATATTACATTTTTCTCAGCATTCAAATGTAATGCCATTAACAATAAATTTAAAAATCAAATCATTGATTTTTTTTTTTCAATTTTTAGAATTTTAAAGTTTTATAGGGATAAATGCATTGTAAATAATTAGTTGAATTTAAATTTTCTAATTTTTTAATTGTCTCATTTGGCACAATGTAATTTGAAATGATTTATATAATTTTAGTCTACAAACATATTACTTAAGAAAAAACAAATGCAATAAACTCTAATCAGAAGTTTTCCCACTTCCTTCTAGAGATATATGCTTAGCTAAACATTAATGCTTGGGATTGTTATTTATAATATTTATCCACTAAAGTGTATTTTATACAATTAAGTCCATTACTTGTATTTTTGTTCAATTATCATATTTAAATATTATGTTTTTCTCACCATTCAAAAGCAATGACATTAACAATAAATTAAAAAATCAAAACATTGCACTTTTTCAATTTTTTAGAATTTTAAAGTCCTATAAGGATAAATGCATTGTTAATAATTAGTTGAATTTAAATTTTGTAATTTTTTAACTATCTTTTTTGCCACAATGTAATTTGAAATGATTTACATAATTTTAGTCTACAAACATATTACATAAGAAAAACCAAATGAAATAAAGTCTAATAAGAAGTTTCCCCACTCCCTATAAGAGCAATATGCTTAACACAACATTGAATCTTGCGATTGCTATTTAAAATATTCATCCACTAAAGTGTATTTTATACAATTAAGTATATTACCTATAGTTTTTATCTATTAACATATTCAAATATTATGTTTTTCTCACCATTCAAATGCAATCACATTAAGAATAAATTTAAAAATCAAAACATTGCAATTCTTCAATTTTTAGAATTCTAAAGTCCTAAAGGGATAAATGCATTGTTAATAATTAGTTGAAATTAATTTTTTTTTAATTGTCTCCTTTGCCACAATGCAATTTCAAGTGATTTACATAATTTTAGTCTACAAACATATTACTTAAGAAAAAGCAAAAGGAATGGAATCTAATATGAAGATTTGCCACTACTCTTTTGAGATATATGTTTGACCCAACATTGATATTTAGGATTTATATTTATAATATTTATCCACTAAAGTGTATTTTTTACAATTAAGTCCATTACTTGTATTTTTCTTCAATTATCATATTCAAATATGATATTTTTCTCACCATTCAAATGCAACGACATTTGAATTTTAGAATTTTTAGAATTTTAAAGTCTTAAAGGGATAAATGAATTGTTAATAATCAGTTGAATGTAACTTTTGTCATTTTTTTAATTGTCTCCTTTGCAAGAATACTGTTTGAAATGATTTATATAATTTTAGTCTAAAAAAATATTACTTTTGAAAAACCTCATGTATGGGACTCTAAAAATGTATTACAGAAGAAAAATCAAATCTAATGAATTCTAATAAGAAGTTTCCCACTCTCCTCAAGAGTAATATGTTTGACTTAACATTGAAGCTTGGGATTGCTATATATAATATTTATCTACTAAAGTGTATTTTATACAAATGAGTCCATTGTATTTTTCGTCAATTAAAGCATTCAAATATTATTTTTTTCTCACCATTCAAATGCAATAGCATTAACAATAAATTTAAAAACCAAAACATTGTAGGTTTTCAATTTTTAGAATTTTAAAGTCCTATAGGATAAATGCATTGTTAATAATCAATTAATTAAAATTTTAAAATTTTTTTAATTGTCTCGTTTGCCACAATGCAATTTCAAATGATTTATATAGTTTTAGTCTACAAACATATTACTTAAGAAAAAGCAAATGCAATGGACTCTAATAAGATGTTTCCTTACTCTCCTCAAGAGTAATATACTTGACCCAACATTGAAGCTTGAGATTTATATCTCTAATATTCATCCACTTATGTGTATTTTATACAATTGAGTCCATTACGTGTATTTTTGTTTAATTAACATATTCAAATATTTTATTTTTCTCACCATTCAAATGCAATGGCATTAACAATAATTTTAAAAATCAAAACATTGCACTTTTTCAATTTTTAGAATTTTAAGGTCTTATAAGGACAAATGCATTCTTAATAATCAGTTGATTTAAATTTTGCAATTTTTTTAATTGTCTCTGTTATGACAATGCTGCATGAAATGATTTATATAATTTTAGTCTAAAAATGTATTACTTAAGAAAAAGAAAATTTAATGCACTGTAATAAAAAGTTTCTCACACCCCTCAAAAGTAATATGTTTGACCCAACATTAAAACTTGAGATTGCTATTTATAATATTCATCCACAAAAATGTATTTTACACTATTGAGTCCATTACTTGTATTTTTGTTTACTAACATATTCAAATATTATGTTCTTTTCACCATTCAAATGCAATGACATTAACAATAATTTTAAAAATCAAAACATCGCACTTTTTCAATTTTTAGAATTTTAAGGTCTTATAAGGACAAATGCATTCTTAATAATCAGTTGATTTAAATTTTGCAATTTTTTTAATTGTCTCTGTTATGACAATGCTACATGAAATGATTTATATAATTTTAGTCTAAAAATGTATTACTTAAGAAAAAGAAAATTTAATGCACTGTAATAAAAAGTTTCTCATACCCCTCAAAAGTAATATGTTTGACCCAACATTAAAACTTGAGATTGCTATTTATAATATTCATCCACAAAAATGTATTTTACACTATTGAGTCCATTACTTGTATTTTTGTTTACTAACATATTCAAATATTATGTTCTTTTCACCATTCAAATGCAATGACATTAACAATAATTTTAAAAATCAAAACATCGCACTTTTTCAATTTTTAGAATTTTAAGGTCTTATAAGGACAAATGCATTCTTAATAATCAGTTGATTTAAATTTTGCAATTTTTTTAATTGTCTCTGTTATGACAATGCTACATGAAATGATTTATATAATTTTAGTCTAAAAATGTATTACTTAAGAAAAAGAAAATTTAATGCACTGTAATAAAAAGTTTCTCACACCCCTCAAAAGTAATATGTTTGACCCAACATTAAAACTTGGATTGCTATTTATAATATTCATCAACAAAAATGTATATTACACTATTGAGTCCATTACTTTTATTTTTGTTTACTAACATATTCAAATATTATGTTTTTCTCACCATTCAAATGCAATGACATTAACAATAATTTTAAAAATCAAAAACATCGCACTTTTTCAATTTTTAGAATTTTAAGGTCTTATAAGGACAAATGCATTCTTAATAAACAGTTGATTTAAATTTTGCAATTTTCTCATTGTCTCTATTATGACAATGCTACTTGAAATGATTTATATAATTTTTACTCTAAAAATGTATTANAACATTGAATCTTGCGATTGCTATTTAAAATATTCATCCACTAAAGTGTATTTTATACAATTAAGTATATTACCTATAGTTTTTATCTATTAACATATTCAAATATTATGTTTTTCTCACCATTCAAATGCAATCACATTAAGAATAAATTTAAAAATCAAAACATTGCAATTCTTCAATTTTTAGAATTCTAAAGTCCTAAAGGGATAAATGCATTGTTAATAATTAGTTGAAATTAATTTTTTTTTAATTGTCTCCTTTGCCACAATGCAATTTCAAGTGATTTACATAATTTTAGTCTACAAACATATTACTTAAGAAAAAGCAAAAGGAATGGAATCTAATATGAAGATTTGCCACTACTCTTTTGAGATATATGTTTGACCCAACATTGATATTTAGGATTTATATTTATAATATTTATCCACTAAAGTGTATTTTTACAATTAAGTCCATTACTTGTATTTTTCTTCAATTATCATATTCAAATATGATATTTTTCTCACCATTCAAATGCAACGACATTTGAATTTTAGAATTTTTAGAATTTTAAAGTCTTAAAGGGATAAATGAATTGTTAATAATCAGTTGAATGTAACTTTTGTCATTTTTTTAATTGTCTCCTTTGCAAGAATACTGTTTGAAATGATTTATATAATTTTAGTCTAAAAAAATATTACTTTTGAAAAACCTCATGTATGGGACTCTAAAAATGTATTACAGAAGAAAAATCAAATCTAATGAATTCTAATAAGAAGTTTCCCACTCTCCTCAAGAGTAATATGTTTGACTTAACATTGAAGCTTGGGATTGCTATATATAATATTTATCTACTAAAGTGTATTTTATACAAATGAGTCCATTGTATTTTTCGTCAATTAAAGCATTCAAATATTATTTTTTTCTCACCATTCAAATGCAATAGCATTAACAATAAATTTAAAAACCAAAACATTGTAGGTTTTCAATTTTTAGAATTTTAAAGTCCTATAGGATAAATGCATTGTTAATAATCAATTAATTAAAATTTTAAAATTTTTTTAATTGTCTCGTTTGCCACAATGCAATTTCAAATGATTTATATAGTTTTAGTCTACAAACATATTACTTAAGAAAAAGCAAATGCAATGGACTCTAATAAGATGTTTCCTTACTCTCCTCAAGAGTAATATACTTGACCCAACATTGAAGCTTGAGATTTATATCTCTAATATTCATCCACTTATGTGTATTTTATACAATTGAGTCCATTACGTGTATTTTTGTTTAATTAACATATTCAAATATTTTATTTTTCTCACCATTCAAATGCAATGGCATTAACAATAATTTTAAAAATCAAAACATTGCACTTTTTCAATTTTTAGAATTTTAAGGTCTTATAAGGACAAATGCATTCTTAATAATCAGTTGATTTAAATTTTGCAATTTTTTTAATTGTCTCTGTTATGACAATGCTGCATGAAATGATTTATATAATTTTAGTCTAAAAATGTATTACTTAAGAAAAAGAAAATTTAATGCACTGTAATAAAAAGTTTCTCACACCCCTCAAAAGTAATATGTTTGACCCAACATTAAAACTTGAGATTGCTATTTATAATATTCATCCACAAAAATGTATTTTACACTATTGAGTCCATTACTTGTATTTTTGTTTACTAACATATTCAAATATTATGTTCTTTTCACCATTCAAATGCAATGACATTAACAATAATTTTAAAAATCAAAACATCGCACTTTTTCAATTTTTAGAATTTTAAGGTCTTATAAGGACAAATGCATTCTTAATAATCAGTTGATTTAAATTTTGCAATTTTTTTAATTGTCTCTGTTATGACAATGCTACATGAAATGATTTATATAATTTTAGTCTAAAAATGTATTACTTAAGAAAAAGAAAATTTAATGCACTGTAATAAAAAGTTTCTCATACCCCTCAAAAGTAATATGTTTGACCCAACATTAAAACTTGAGATTGCTATTTATAATATTCATCCACAAAAATGTATTTTACACTATTGAGTCCATTACTTGTATTTTTGTTTACTAACATATTCAAATATTATGTTCTTTTCACCATTCAAATGCAATGACATTAACAATAATTTTAAAAATCAAAACATCGCACTTTTTCAATTTTTAGAATTTTAAGGTCTTATAAGGACAAATGCATTCTTAATAATCAGTTGATTTAAATTTTGCAATTTTTTTAATTGTCTCTGTTATGACAATGCTACATGAAATGATTTATATAATTTTAGTCTAAAAATGTATTACTTAAGAAAAAGAAAATTTAATGCACTGTAATAAAAAGTTTCTCACACCCCTCAAAAGTAATATGTTTGACCCAACATTAAAACTTGGGATTGCTATTTATAATATTCATCAACAAAAATGTATATTACACTATTGAGTCCATTACTTTTATTTTTGTTTACTAACATATTCAAATATTATGTTTTTCTCACCATTCAAATGCAATGACATTAACAATAATTTTAAAAATCAAAACATCGCACTTTTTCAATTTTTAGAATTTTAAGGTCTTATAAGGACAAATGCATTCTTAATAAACAGTTGATTTAAATTTTGCAATTTTCTTCATTGTCTCTATTATGACAATGCTACTTGAAATGATTTATATAATTTTACTCTAAAAATGTATTACTTAAGAAAAAGCAAATTTAATGCACTGTAATAAGAAGTTTCTCACATACCTCAACAGCAATATGCTTGACCCAACATTGAAACTTGGGATTGCTATTTATAATATTCATCCACAAGAGTGTATTTTATACTATTGAGTTCATTACTTGTATTTTTATTTACTTAACATATTCAAATATTATGTTTTTCTCCTCATTCAAATGCAATGACATTAACAATAATTTTAAAAATCAACACATCACACTTTTTCAATTTTTAGAATTTTAAAGTAGGATAAATGCATTGATAATAATTAGTTGAATTTAAATTTTGTAATTTTTTTAACTGTCTCCTTTGCCACAATGCAATTTGAAATGATTTATATAATTTTAGTATGCAAACATATTACTTAAGAAAAACTAAATGCAATGGAGTCTAATAAGAAGTTTCCTCATGCCCCGTAAGAGCAATATGCTTGACACAACATTGAATCTTTCAATTGTTACTCATAATATTCATCCACTAAAGTGTAATTTATACAATTGAATTCATTACCTGTACTTTTGATCAATGAACATCTTCAAATATTATGTTTTTCTCACCATTCAAATCCAATGGCATTAACAATAAATTTAAAAATCAAAACATTGCACATTTTCACTTTTTAGAATTTTGAAGTCTTATAGAAATAAATGCATTTGTCAATAATTAATTGAATTTAAATATTGTAATTTTTAATTATCTCCTTTGCAAGAATGGTATTTGAAATGATTTATATAATTTTAGCCTAAAAATATATTACTTAAGTAAAAGAAAATGCAATGGAATCTAGTAAGAAATTTCCCCACTCTCTTAAAGCACAGTATGCTTGACCTAACGTTGAACCTTGGAATTGCTATTTATAATATTCATCCACTAAAATGTATTTTATACAATTAAGCCCATTACCTGTATTTTTGTTCAATTAACATATCCAAATATTATGTTTTTCTCACCATTCAAATGCAATGGCATTAACAATAAATTTAAAAATCAAAACATTGCACTTTTCAATTTTTAGAATTTTAAAGTCCTATAAGTATAAATACATTGTTAATAATTAGTTAAATTTAAATTTTATAATTTTTTAATTATCTCCTTTGCGAGAATGGTATTTAAAATGATTTATATAATTTTAACCTAAAAATATATTACTTAAGCAAAAGCAAATGCAAAGGATTTTAACAAGAAGCTTCCTCACTCCCCTCAAGATCAATCTGCTTGACCCAACGTTGAAGTTTGGGATCGCTATTTATAATATTCATCCACTAAAGTGTACTTTATACAATTGAATCTATTACCTGTATTTTTGTTTAATTAACATATCCAAATATTATATTTTTCTCACCATTCAAATACAATGGCATTAACAATAAATTTAAAAGCCAAAACAATGCACTTTTTCAAATTTTAGAATTTTAAAGTTCTATTGGGATAAATGTATTCTTAATAATCCAGTGAATTTAAATTTTGTAATTTTTTTAATTGTCTCACTTGTCACACTACAATTTGAAATGATTTATATAATTTTAATCTATAGACAAATTACTTAAAAAAAAGCAAATGCAATGGACTTTACTAAGAAGTTTCCCCATTACCCATAAAAGCAATATGCTTGACACAAAATTGAATCATGGGATTATTATTTGTAGTATTCATCTACTAAAATGTATTTTATGCAATTAGGTCCATTACATGTATTTTTGTTCAATTAACATATTCAAATATTATGTCTTTCTCATCATTCAACTACAATGACATTAATAATAAATTTCAAAACTAAAACATCATGCTTCTTCAATTTTTAGAATTTTAAAGTCCTATCAAGATAAATGCATTGTTAATAATCCGGTGAATTTAAATTTTGTAGTTTTTTTAATTGTCTCATTTGCCACACTGCAATTTAAAATGATTTGTATAATTTTAATCTACAGGCATATTACTTAAGAAAAAGCAAATGCAATGGACTTTAATAAGAAGTTTCCCCACTCCCTTCAAGAGCAATATGCTTGACCCAACATTGAACATTCAAATTCCTATTTATAATATTCATCCACTAAAGTGTATTTTATACAATTGAGTCCATTACTTGTATTTTTTTTCACTTAATATATCAAATATTATGCGTTTCTCACCATTCAAATGTAATGACATTAACAATAAATTTAAAAACAAAAACAATGCACTTTTTTAATTTTTAGAATTTTAAAGTTCTATTAGGATAAATGTATTCTTAATAATTTGGTGAATTTCAATTATGTAATTTTTTTAATTATCTCACTTGCCACACTACAATTTAAAATGATTTATATAATTTTAATCTATAAACAAATTATTTAAGAAAAAGCAAATGCAATGAACTCTAATAAGAAGTTTCCCCACTCCACATAAGAGTAATATGCTTGACATAACATTGAATCATGAGATTATTATTTATGGTATTCATCCACTAAAGTGTATTTTATGCAATTGAGTCTATTGCATGTATTTTTGTTCAATTAACATGTTCAAATATTATGTTTTTCTCATCATTCAAATGCAATGACATTAACAATAAATTTAAAATCTAAAATATTACGCTTTTTCAATTTTTAGAATTTTAAAGTCCTATAAGGTAAATGCATTGTTAATAATCCAGTGAACTTAAATTTTGTAATTTTTTAATTTTCTCATTTTGCCACACTACAATTTAAAAAGATTTGTATAATTTTAGTCTACAAATATATTATTGAAGAAAAAGCAAATGCAATGGACTTTAATAAGAAGTTTCCTCACTCCTTTCAAGAGCAATATGCTTAACCCAACATTAAACATTCAGATTGCTACTTATAATATTCACTCACTCAAGTGTATTTTATACAATTGAGTCCATCACCTGTATTTTTGTTCAATTCACATATCCAAATATTATATTTTTCTCACCATTCAGACACAATGACATTAACAATAAATTTAAAAATCAAAACATTGCATTTTTTCAATTTTTAGAATTTTAAAGTCCTATTGGTATAAATGCATTGTTAGTAACAGTTAAATTTAAATTTTTTAATTTTTCAATTATCTCCTTTGCGACAATGGTATTTAAAATGATTTATATAATTTTAGCTTAAAAATATATTACTTAAGGAAAAACAAATGTAATGTACTTTAATAAAAAGCTTCCCCACACCCTCAAGAGTAATATGCTTGACTCAACGTTGAAGCTTAGGATTGCTATTTATAATATTCATCCACTAAAGTGTTTTTTATACAATTTAATTCATTACCTCTATTTTTGTTTAATTAAAATATCCAAATATTATATTTTTCTCACCATTCAAATGCAATGGCATTAACAATAAATTTAGAAACCAAAACAATGCACTTTTTCAATTTTTAGAATTTTAAAGTTCTATTGGGATAAATGTATTCTTAATAATCTAGTGAATTTAAATTTTGTAATTCTTTTAATTGCTACACTACAATTTGAAATGATTTATATAATTTTAATCTGTAGACAAATTACTTAAGAAAAAGTAAATGCAATGGACTCTAATAAGAAGTTTCCTCACTCCCTATAAGAGCAATATGCTTGACACAACATTGAATCATGGGATTACTATTTATGGTATTCATCCACTAAAGTGTATTTTATACAATTGAGTCCATTATATGTATTTTTGTTTAATTAACATATTAAAATATTACGTCTTTCTCATTATTCAACTACAATGACATTAATAATAAATTTAAAAACTAAAACATTGTGCTTCTTCAATGTTTAGAATTTTAAATTCCTATCAGGATAAATGCATTGTTAATAATCCCATGAATTTAAATTTTGCAATTTTTTTAATTGTCTTATTTGCGACACTACAATTTGAAATGATTTGTATAATTTTAATCTATAGACATATTACTTGAGAAAAAGCAAATGTAATGGACTCTAATAAGAAGTTTCCCTACTCCCTTCAAGAGCAATAAACTTGACCCAACATTGAACATTCAGATTGCTATTTATAATATTCATCAATTAAAGTGTATTTTATACAATTGAGTCCATTACCTGTATTTTTGTTTAATTAATATATCCAAATATTATGCATTTCTCACCATTGAAATACAATGACATTAACAATAATTTTAAAAACCAAAACAATGCACTTTTTCAAGTTTTAGAATTTTAAAGTTCTACTGGGATAAATGTATTCTTAATAATCTGGTGAATTTAAATTATATAATGTTTTTAATTGACTCACTTGTCACACTGTAATTTGAAATGATTTGTATAATTTTAATCTACAAAAAAATTACTTAAGAAAAAGCAAATGCAATGGACTTTAATAAGAAGTTTCCCCACTCCCCGTAGGAGTAATACGCTTGACATAATATTGAATATTGAGATTACTATTTACAATATTCATCTACTAATGTATATTTTATACAATTGAGTCTATTACATGTAATTTAGTTCAATTAACATATTCAAATAGTATGTTTTTCTCATCATTCAAATGCAATGGCATTAACAATAAATTGTAAATTTAAAACATTGTGCTTTTTCAATTTTTAGAATTTTAAAGTCCTATAAGGGTAAATGCATTGTTAATAAACCGGTGAATTTAAATTTAGTAATTTTTTAATTGTCTCATTTTTCCAAACTGCAATTTGAAATGATTTGTATAATTTTAGTCTACAGACATATTACTTAAGAAAAAGCAAATGCAATGTACTCTAATAAGAAGTTTCCCACACCTTTTAAGAGCAATATGCTTGACCCAACATTGAACATTTACATTTTTATTTATAATATTCACCCACTAGAGTGTATTTTATACAATTGAGTCTATTAATTGTCTTTTTGTTCAATTAGCATATCCAAATATTACATTTTTCTCACCATTTAGATGCAATGACATTAACAATAAATTTAAAAATCAAAACATTGTACTTTTTCAATTTTTAAAATTTTAAAGTCTTATAGGTATAAATGCATTGTTAATAACAGTTAAATTTAAATTTTGTAATTTTTTAATTATCTACTTTGCGAGAATGGTATTTAAAATGATTTATATAATTTTAGCCTAAAAATATATTACTTAAGCAAAAGCAAATGCAATGGACTTTAATAAAAAGCTTCCCCACTCCCTTCAAGAGCAATATGCTTGACCCAACGTTGAAGCTTGGGATTGCTATTTATAATATTCATCCACTAAAGTGTATTTTATACAATTGACTTCATTACCTGTATTTTTGTCCAATTAACATATCAAAATATTATATTTTTCTTACCATTCAAATGCAATGCATTAACAATAAATTTAGAAACTAAAATAATGCACTTTTTCAATTTTTAGAATTTTAAAGTTCTAGTGGGATAAATGTATTCTTAATAATCTAGTGAATTTAAATTTTGTAATTTTTTAAATTGCCTCACTTGCCACACTGCAATTTGAAATGATTTATATAATTTTAATCTACAGACAAATTACTTAAGAAAAAGCATATGTAATAGACTCTAATAAAAAGTTTCCCCACTCCCCATAAGAGCTATATGCTTGACACAACATTGAATCATAGGATTACTATTTATAGTATTCATCCCTAAAGTGTATTTTATGCAATTGAGTCCATCACATGTATTTTTGTTTAATTAACATATTCAAATATTATCTCTTTTTCATCATTCAACTGCAATGGCATTAACAATAAATTTAAAAACTAAAACATTATGCTTCTTCAATTTTAGAATTTTAAAGTCCTATTAGGATAAATGCATTGTTAATAATCCGGTGAATTTAAATTTTGTAGTTTTTTTAATTGTCTCATTTTCCACACTGTAATTTGAAATGATTTGTATAATTTTAATTTATAGGCATATTACTTTAGAAAATGTAAATGCAATGGACTATAATAAGAAGTTTCCCCACTCCCTTCAAGAGCAATATGCTTGACGTAAGATTGAACATTCATATTGCTATTTATAATATTCATCCACTAAAGTGTATTTTATACAATTGAGTCCATTACCTGTATTTTTGTTTAATTAACATATCCAAATATTATGTGTTTCTCACTATTAAAATGCAATGACATTAACAATAAATTTAAAAACCAAAACAATGCACTTCTTCAATTTTTAGAATTTTAAAGTTCTATTGGGATAAATGTATTCTTAGTAATCCGGTGAATTTAAATTTTGTAATTTTTTTAATTGTCTCACTTGTCACACTACAATTTGAAATGATTTATATAATTTTAATCTATAGACAAATTACTTAAGGAAAAGCAAATGCAATGGGCTTTAATAAGAAGTTTCCCACTCCCCGTAGGAGCAATACACTTGACACAATATTGAATCTTGAGATTACTATTTATAATATTCATCCACAAATGTTTATTTTATACAATTGAGTCGATTACATGTATTTTGTTCAATTAACATATTCAAATCTTATATTTTTATATCATCATTCCAATTCAATGACATTAACAATAAATTTAAAATCTAAATTATTACGCTATTTCAATTTTTAGAATTTTAAAGTCCTATAAAGATAAATGCATTGTTAATAATCTGGCGAATTTAAATTTTGTAATTTTTTTAATTGTCTCATTTTGTCACATTGCAATTTGAAATGATTGTATAATTTTAGTTTACAGACATATTACTCAAGAAAAAGCAAATGCAATGGACTCTAATAAGAAGTTTCCCACTCCTTTCAAGAGCAATATGCTTGACCCAACATTGAACATTTAGATTGCTACTTATAAATTCATCTACTCAAGTGTATTTTATACAATTGAGTCCATCTCCTGTATTTTTGTTTAATTACATATCCAAATACTTATAGTTTTTCTCACCTTTTAGACGCAATGACATTAATAATAAATTTAAAATAAAACATTGCACCTTTTGAATTTTTAGAATTTTAAAATCCTATAAGGTATAAAATGCATTGTAATAACAGTTAAAATTTAAATTTTGTAATTTTTTTAATTATCTAGTTTGCAAGAATGGTATTTTAAAAATGATTTATATATATTTAGCCTAAAAATATATTACTTAAGGAAAAGCACATGCAATGGACTTTACTAAGAAGCTTTCCTACTCCCCTCAANATTTTTCAATTATCTCCTTTGTCACAATGGTATTTAAAATGATTTATATAATTTTAGCTTAAAATATATTACTTAAGGAAAGCAAATGTAATGGACTTTAATTAAAAAGCTTCCCCACACCCTTAAGAGTAATATGCTTGACTCAACGTTGAAGCTTAGGATTGTTTTTTATAATATTCATCCACTAAAGTGTTTTTTATACAATTTAATCCATTACCTCTATTTTTGTTTTAATTACATATCCAAATATTATATTTTTTTCTCACCATTCAAATGCAATCATATTAACAATAAATTAGAAACCAAAACAATGCATTTTTTCGATTTTTTAGAATTTTAAAGTTTCTATTGGGATAAATGATATTCTTAATAATCTAGTGGATTTAAATTTTGTAATTTTTTTTAATTGCTACACTACAATTTGAAATGATTTATATAATTTTAATCTGTAGACAAATTACTTAAGAAAAAGTAAATGCAATGGACTCTAATAAGAAGTTTCCTCACTCCCTATAAGAGCAATATGCTTGACACAACATTGAATCATGGGATTACTATTTTATTGGTATTCATCCACTAAAGTGTATTTTATACAATTGAGTCTATTATATGTATTTTTGTTAATTATTAACATATTAAAATATTTATGTCTTTTCTCATTATTCAACTACAATGACATTAACAATAAATTTAAAAAACTAAACATTGTGCTTCTTCAATTTTTAGAATTTTTAATTCCTATCAGGATAATGCATTGTTAATAATCCCATGAATTTAAATTTGCAATTTTTTTAATTGTCTTATTTGCGACACTGCAATTTTGAAATGATTTATATAATTTTAATCTATAGACATATTACTTGAGAAAAAAGCAAATGTAATGGACTCTAATAAGAGTTTCCCCACTCCCTTCAAGAGCAATAAACTTGACCCAACATGTAAAACATTCAGATTGCTTATTTATAAATATTCATCAATTAAAGTGTATTTATACAATTGGAGTCCATTACCTGTATTTTTGTTTAATTAATATATCCAAATATTATGCATTTCTCACCATTGAAATGCAATGACATTAACAATAATTTTTAAAAACCAAAACAATGCCTTTTTCAATTTTTAGAATTTTAAAGTTCTACTGGGGATAAATGTATTCTTAATAATCTGGTGAATTAAATTATATAATGTTTTAAATTGACTCACTTGTCACACTGTAATTTGAAATGATTTGTATAATTTTAATCTACAAAAAAATTACTTAAGAAAAAGCAAATGCAATGGACTTTAATAAGAAGTTTCCCCACTCCTCGTAGGAGTAATACGCTTGACATAATATTGAATATTGAGATTACTATTTACAATATTCATCTACTAATGTGTATTTTATACAAATTGAGTCTATTACATGTAATTTAGTTCAATTAACATATTCAAATAGTATGTTTTTCTCATCATTCAAATGCAATGACATTAACAATAAATTGTAAATTTAAAACATTGTGCTTTTTTCAATTTTTAGAATTTTAAAGTCCTATAAGGGTAAATGCATTGTTAATAAACCGGTGAATTTAAATTTAGTAATTTTTTAATTGTCTCGTTTTTCCAAACTGCAATTTGAAATGATTTGTATAATTTTAGTCTACAGACATATTACTTAAGAAAAAGCAAATGCAATGTACTCTAATAAGAAGTTTCCCACACCTTTTAAGAGCAATATGCTTGACCCAACATTGAACATTTACATTTCTATTTATAATATTCAGCCACTAGAGTGTATTTTATACAATTGAGTCTATTAATTGTATTTTTGTTCAATTAGCATATCCAAATATTACGTTTTTCTCACCATTTAGATGCAATGACATTAACAATAAATTTAAAAATCAAAACATTGCACTTTTTCAATTTTTAAAATTTTAAAGTCCTATAGG
Source organism: Bruguiera gymnorhiza (assembly GCA_020883675.1). Lineage (NCBI taxonomy): Eukaryota > Viridiplantae > Streptophyta > Magnoliopsida > Malpighiales > Rhizophoraceae > Bruguiera > Bruguiera gymnorhiza. The sequence goes on along the minus strand of JAIRCJ010000283.1, from coordinate 28,103 downwards.
TATAAATGCATTGTTAATAACAGTTAAATTTAAATTTTGTAATTTTTTAATTATCTACTTTGCGAGAATGGTATTTAAAATGATTTATATAATTTTAGCCTAAAAATATATTACTTAAGCAAAAGCAAATGCAATGGACTTTAAAAAAAAGCTTCCCCACTCCCTTCAAGAGCAATATGCTTGACCCAACGTTGAAGCTTGGGATTGCTATTTATAATATTCATCCACTAAAGTGTATTTTATACAATTGACTTCATTACCTGTAGTTTTGTCCAATTAACATATCAAAATATTATATTTTTCTTACCATTCAAATGCAATGCATTAACAATAAATTTAGAAACTAAAATAATGCACTTTTTCAATTTTTAGAATTTTAAAGTTCTAGTGGGATAAATGTATTCTTAATAATCTAGTGAATTTAAATTTTGTAATTTTTTAAATTGCCTCACTTGCCACACTGCAATTTGAAATGATTTATATAATTTTAATCTACAAACAAATTACTTAAGAAAAAGCATATGTAATAGACTCTAATAAAAAGTTTCCCCACTCCCCATAAGAGCTATATGCTTGACACAACATTGAATCATGGGATTACTATTTATAGTATTCATCCCTAAAGTGTATTTTATGCAATTGAGTCCATCACATGTATTTTTGTTTAATTAACATATTCAAATATTATCTCTTTTTCATCATTTAACTGTAATGGCATTAACAATAAATTTAAAAACTAAAACATTGTGCTTCTTCAATTTTTAGAATTTTAAAGTCCTATTAGGATAAATGCATTGTTAATAATCCGGTGAATTTAAATTTTGTAGTTTTTTTAATTGTCTCATTTTCCACACTGTAATTTGAAATGATTTGTATAATTTTAATTTATAGGCATATTACTTTAGAAAATGCAAATGCAATAGACTATAATAAGAAGTTTCCCCACTCCCTTCAAGAGCAATATGCTTGACGTAAGATTGAACATTCAGATTGCTATTTATAATATTCATCCACTAAAGTCTATTTTATACAATTGAGTCCATTACCTGTATTTTTGTTCAATTAACATATCCAAATATTATGCGTTTCTCACCATTAAAATGCAATGACATTAACAATAAATTTAAAAACCAAAACAATGCACTTCTTCAATTTTTAGAATTTTAAAGTTCTATTGGGATAAATGTATTCTTAGTAATTCGATGAATTTAAATTTTGTAATTTTTTTAATTGTCTCACTTGTCACACTACAATTTGAAATGATTTATATAATTTTAATCTATAGACAAATTACTTAAGGAAAAGCAAATGCAATGGGCTTTAATAAGAAGTTTCCCACTCCCCGTAGGAGCAATACACTTGACACAATATTGAATCTTGAGATTACTATTTATAATATTCATCCACAAATGTTTATTTTATACAATTGAGTCCATTACATGTATTTTTGTTCAATTAACATATTCAAATCTTATGTTTTTATCATCATTCCAATTCAATGACATTAACAATAAATTTAAAATCTAAATTATTACGCTATTTCAATTTTTAGAATTTTAAAGTCCTATAAGGATAAATGCATTGTTAATAATCTGGCGAATTTAAATTTTGTAATTTTTTAATTGTCTCATTTTGTCACATTGCAATTTGAAATGATTTGTATAATTTTAGTTTACAGACATATTACTCAAGAAAAAACAAATGCAATGGACTCTAATAAGAAGTTTCCCCACTCCTTTCAAGAGCAATATGCTTGACCCAACATTGAACATTTAGATTGCTACTTATAACATTCATCTACTCAAGTGTATTTTATACAATTGAGTCCATCTCCTGTATTTTTGTTTAATTAACATATCCAAATACTATATTTTTCTCACCATTTAGACGCAATGACATTAATAATAAATTTAAAAATCAAAACATTGCACCTTTTGAATTTTTAGAATTTTAAAATCCTATAGGTATAAATGCATTGTTAATAACAGTTAAATTTAAATTTTGTAATTTTTTAATTATCTAGTTTGCAAGAATGGTATTTAAAATGATTTATATAATTTTAGCCTAAAAATATATTACTTAAGGAAAAGCAAATGCAATGGACTTTACTAAGAAGCTTCCCTACTCCCCTCAAGAGCAATATACTTGACCCAACATTAAAGCTTGGGTTGCTATTTATAATATTCATCCACTAAAGTGTATTTTATACAATTGAGTCCATTGCCTATATTTTTGTTCAATTAACATATCCAAATATTATATTTTTCTCACCATTCAAATGCAATGACATTAACAATAAATTTAGAAACCAAAACAATGCACTTTTTCAAATTTTAGAATTTTAAAGTTCTATTGGGATAAATGTATTCTTAATAATCTAGTGAATTTTAATTTTGTAATTTTTTTAATTGCCTCACTTGCCACACTGCAATTTAAAATAATTTATATAATTTTAATCTACAGACAAATTACTTAAGAAAAAGCAAATGTAATGGACTTTAATAAGAAGTTTCCCCACTCCCTATAAGAGCAATATCTTTGATATAACATTGAATCATGGGATTACTATTTATGGTATTCATCCACTAAAGTGTATTTTATGCAATTGAGTCCATTACATGTATTTTTTTTCAATTAACATATTCAAATATTATGTCTTTCTCATCATTCAACTACAATGACCTTAATAAATTTAAAAACTAAAACATTGTGCTCCTTCAATTTTTAGAATTTTAAAGTCCTATCAAGATAAATGCATTGTTAATAATCTTGTGAATTTAAATTTTGTAGTTTTTTTAATTGTCTTATTTGCCACATTGCAATTTGAAATGTTTTGAAATGTTTTGTATAATTTTAATCTACAAACATATTATTTGAGAAAAGCAAATGCAATAGACTCTAATAAGAAGTTTCCCCACTCCCTTCAAGAGCAATATGCTTGACCCAACATTGAAGCTTCAGAGTGCAATTTATAATATTCATCTACTAAAGGGTATTTTATACAATTGAGTCCATTACCTATGTTTAACATATCTAAATATTATATTTTTCTCATCATTCAAATGCAATGACATTAACAATAAATGTAGAAACCAAAACAATGAACCTTTTCAATTTTTTGAATTTTAAAGTTCTATTGGGATAAATGTATTCTTAATAATATAGTGAATTTAAATTTTGTAATTTTTTTAATTGTCACACTTGTGATATTGCAATTTGAAATGATTTATATAATTTTAATCTACAGACAAATTACTTAAGAAAAAGCAAATGCAATGGACTCTAATAAGAAGTTTCCCCACTCCCCATAAGAGCAATGTGCTTGACATAACACTAAATCATGAGATTACTATTTATAGTATTCATCCACTAAAGTGTATTTTATACAATTAAGTCCATTACATGTATTTTGTTCAATTAATATATTCAAACATTATGTCTTTCTCATCATTCAAATGCAATGACATTAACAATAGATTTAAAAAGTAAAACATTGCGCCTTTTCAATTTTTAGAAATTTAAAGTCCTATAAGGATAAATGCATTGTTAATAATGCGATGAATTTAAATTTTGTAATTTTTTGAATTGTCTCATTTGCCATACTGCAATTTGAAATGATTTGTATAATTTTAGTCTACATAAATATTACTTAAGAAAAGCAAATGCAATGGACTCTAATAAAAAGTTTTCCCACTCCTTTCAAGAGCAATATGCTTGACCCAACATTGAAGCTTTATAGTGCAATTTATGCAATTTATAATATTCATCTACTAAAGGGTATTTTATACAATTGAGTCCATTACCTGTGTTTTTGTTCAATTAACATATCCAAATATTATGTTTTTCTCTATATTCAAATACAATGGCATTAACAATAAATTTAAAAATCAAACCATTGCACTTTTTCAATTTTTAGAATTTTAAAGTCCTATAGGTATAAATGCATTATTAATAATCAGTTGAATTTAAATTCTGTAATTTTTTAATTATCTCCTTTGCAAGGATGGCATTTAAAATGATTTATATAATTTTATCCTCAAAATATATTACTTAAGCAAAAACAAATGCAATGGTCTTTAATAAGAACTTTCCCCACTCCCCTCAAGAGCAATATGCTTGACCTAACGTTGAAGTTTGGGATTGCTATTTCTAACATTCATCCACAAAAATATATTTTATACAATTGAATCCATTACTTGTATTTTTGCTCAATTAACATATTCAAATATTATATTTCTTTCACCATTCAAAATGCAATGACATTAACAATAAATTTAAAAATCAAAACATTTCATTTTTCAACTTTTAGACCTCTAATGCCTTATAGGGATAAATTCATTGTTAATAATCTGTTGAATTTAGCTTTTGTAATTTTTTTAATTGTCTCCTTTGCCACAATGCAATTTGAAATAATTGATATAATTTTAGTCTTCAAACATATTACTTAAGAAAAAGCAAATGCAATGGACTCTCATAAGAAGTTTCCCCACTCCCTTCATAAGAAATATGGTTGACCTAACATTGAAACTTCATATTGCTATTTATAAGACTCGTCCACTAAAGTGTATTTTATACAATTAAGTTCATTACATGTATTTTTGTTCAATTAACATATTCAAATATTATGTTTTTCTCACCATTCAAATGCAATGACATTAACAATAAATTTAAAAATCAAAACATTACACTTTTTTAATTTTAAGAATTTTGAAATCTTATAAGGATAAATGCATTTTTAATAAATAGTTGAATTTAAATTTTGTAATTTTTTTAATTGTCTCATTTGCCACACTATAATTTAAAATGATTTATATAATTTTAGTCTACACATATTACTTAAGAAAAAACAAATACAATGGAAACTAAAAAGAACTTTCCCCACTCCTCTAAAGAGCAATAAGCTTGATGCAACATTAAAGCTTGGGATTGTTTTTTATTATATTCATCCACTAAAGTATATTTTATGCAATTTAGTCCATTAACTGTATTTTTTATCAATTAACATATTCAAATATTATATTTTTCTCACTATTCAAATGCAATGGTATTAATAATAAATTTAAAAACCAAAAATTTGCACTTTTTCAATTTTTGAAATTTTAAAGTTCTATTGGGATAAATGTATTCTTAATAATCTGGTGAATTTAAAATTTTTAATATTTTTAATTGTCTCACTTGCCACACTACAATTTTAAATGATTTATATTATTTTAATCTATAGACATACTATTGAAGAAAAAACAAATGCAATGGACTTTAAAAAGAAGTTTCCCCACTTACTGTAAGAGCAATATGCTTGATACAACATTGAAATTTGGGATTGCTACTTATAATATTTATCTATTAAAGTGTATTTTATACAATTGAGTCCATTACCTGTATTTTTGTTCAATTAACATATTCAAATATGATATTTTTCTCACCATTCAAATGTAATGGTATTAGCAATAATTTTAAAAATCAAAACATTGCAGTTTTTCAATTTTTAGAATTTTAAAGTCCTATAGGGAGAAATGCATTCTTAATAATCAGTTGAATTTAAATTTTGTAAATTTTTTTTATTGTCTCTTTTGCCACAATACAATTTGAAATGATTTATATAATTATAATTTATAAACATATTACTTAAGAAAAAGCAAATGAAATGGACTCTAATAAGAAGTTTCCCTACTCTCCATAAGAGCAATATGCTTAATCCAAGATTAAAACTTCAGATTACTATTTATAATATTCATCTATCAAAGTATATTTTATACTATTGAGTCCATTACCTATATTTTTTTTTCAATTAAGATATCCAAATATTATGTTTTTTTCATCATTCAAATGGAATGACATTAAGAATAGATTTAAAAATCAAAACATTGGACTTTTTCAATTTTTAGAATTTTGAAGTCCTATAGGGATAAAGGCATTGTTAATACTTAATTGAATTTAAATTTTGTAATTTTTTTTATTGTCTCCTTTACCACAATGCAATTTGAAAAGATTTATTTAATTTTAGTCTAAAAACATACTACTTAAGAAAAAGCAAATGCAATGAGCTCTAATAAGAAGTTTCCCCACTCTCCTTAAGAACAATATGCTTGACTCAACAATAAAACTTCGGATTGCTATTTATAATATTCATCCACTTAAGTGTATTTTAGACAATTTAGTCCATTACCTATATTTTTGCTCAATTAATATATTCAAATATTATGTTTTTCTTACCATTCAAATGCAATGGCATTAACAATAAATTTAAAAACTAAAACATTGTACTTCTTGAATTTTTAGAATTTGAAAGTCCTATAAGGATAAATACATTGTTAATAATCAATTGAATTTAAATTTTGTAATTTTTTTATTGTCTCCTTTGCCATAATGCAATTTGAAAAGATTTATATAATTTCAGTTTAAAAACATATTATTTAAGAAAAAGCAAATGCAATGGACTCTAATAAGAAGTTTCTCCACTCTCCTCAAGAGTAATATGCTTGACCTAACATTAAAACTTCAGATTGCTATTTAAAATATTCATCCACTAAAGTGTATTTTGTATAATTGAGTCTATTACTTGTATTTTTGTTCAATTAACATATTCAAATATTATATTTTTCTCACCATTCAAATGCAATGGCATTAACAATAAATTTAAAAACTAAAACATTGCACTTTTTCAATTTTTAGAATTTGAAAGTCCTATAAGAATAAATGCATTGTTAATAATCTAATTTTTTTAATTGTCTCATTTGCCACGTTGCAATTTGAAATGATTTATATAATTTTAGTCTACAAACATATTACTTAAGAAAAAGCAAATGCAATAGACTTTAAAAACAAGTTTCCCCACTCCCTGTAAGCGCAACATGCTTGACCCAACATTGAAACTTCGGATTGCTATTTATAATATTCATCCACTAAAGTGTATTTTGTACAATTAAGTCCATTACCTTTATTTTTATTCAATTAACATATTCAAAAATTATGTTTTTCTCACCATTCAAATGCAATGACATTAACAAGAAATTTAAAAATCAAAGCATTACACTTTTTTAATTCTTAGAATTTTAAAGACCTATAGGGAAAAATGCATTGTTAATAATGAGTTGAATTTAAATTTTATAATTTTTTTATTATCTCCTTTACCATAATGCAATTTGAAATGATTTATATAATTTTAGTCTAAAAACATATTACTTGCGAAAAAGTAAATGCAATTGGCTCTAATAAAAAGTTTCCCCACTCTCCTCAAAAGCAATATGCTTAACCCAATATTAAAACTTTGGATTGCTACTTATAATATTCATCCACTAAATTGTATTTTATACAATTAAGTCCTTTACCTGTATTATTTTCCAATTACCATATCCAAATATTATGTTTTTCTCATCATTCAAATGCAATGGCTTTAACAACAAATTTTAAAATCAAAACATTGCACTTATTCAATTTTTAGAATTTTAAAGTCTTATAGGGGTAAATGCATTATTAATAACCAGTTGAATTTCAATTTTGTAATTTTTTTTATTGTCTCCTTTACCACAATGCAATTTGAAAAGATTTATATAATTTTAGTGTAGAAACATATTACTTGGCACAACATTAAATCTTGGGATTGCTATTTATAATATTCATGCACTAAAGTAAATTTTATACAATTGAGTCCATTGCTTGAATTTTTGTTCAATTAACATATTCAAATATTATGTTTTTCTCACCATTCAAATGCAATGACATTTAAAATATATTTAAAAATCAAAACATTGCAATTTTTCAATTTTTAGAATTTAAAGTTTTATAGGATAAATGCATTGTTTATAACCTATTGAATTTGAATTTTGTAATTTTTTTAAATGTCACCTTTGCAATAATGATAATTGAAATAATTTATATAAATTTAGTCAAAAAATATATTACTTAAGCAAAAGTAAATGCAATGGACTCTAATAAGAAATTTCCCCATTTTCCTTAAAACCAATATGATTGACTCAACGTTGAAGTTAGGGATTGTTAATTATAATATTCATCCACTAAAGTGTATTTTATATAATTGAGTCTATTACTTGTATTTTTTTCAATTAAAATTTTCAAATATTATGATTTTCTCCCCATTCAAATACAATTGTATTAACAATAAATTTAAAAATCAAAGAATTTAAAAATCAAAGCATTGCACTTTTTTAATTTTTAGAATTTTAAAGTCATATAAGGATAAATACAAACATATTACTTGAGAAAAAGCAAATGCAATGGATTATAATAAGAAGTTTCCTCACTCCCTTTAAGAACAATATGCTTGGCACAACATTAAATCTTAGGATTGCCATTTATAATATTCACGCACGAAAGTGAACTTTATACAATTGAGTCTATTATTTGAATTTTTGTTCAATTAACATATTCAAAAATTATGGTTTTCTCACAATTCTACTGCAATGACATTTAGAATAAATTTAAAAATCTAAACGTTGCAATTTTTCAATTTTTAGAATTTAAAGTCTTATAAGGATAAATGCATTATTTATAATTAGTTGAATTTGAATTTTGTAATCTTTTTAAATGTCACCTTTGCGGCAATACTATTTGAAATAATTTATATAAATTTAGTCAAAAAATATATTACTTAAGCAAGGGCAATTCTAATGGACTTCAGTAAGAAGTTTCCCTACTCCCCTCTAAACCAATATACTTGACCCAACATTGAAATTTGGGATTGCTAATTATAATATTTATTTATTAAAGTGTATTTTATTGAGTTTGTTACCTGTATTTTTTTTCAATTAACATTTTCAAATATTATGTTTTTCTCACCATTCAAATACAATCGTATTAACAATAAATTTAAAAATCAAAGCATTGCACTTTTTCAATTTTTAGAATTTTAAAGTCCTATAAGGATAAATACAATGTTAATAATCAGTTGAATTTAAATTTTATAATTTTTTTTATTATCTCCTTTGCCACAATGTAATTTGAAATGAGTTATATAATTTTAGTCTAGAAACATATTTCTTAAGAAAAAGCAAATGCAATGGACTCTAATAAGAAGTTTCCCTACCCTCCTCAAGAGCAATTTGCTTGACTTAACATTGAAGTTTCAAATTGCTATTTAAAATATTCATTCACGAAAATGTATTTTATATAATTAAGTCCATTGCCTGTATATTAGTTTAACTAATATATTTAAATATTATGTTTTTTTCACCATTCAAATGCAATGGCATTAACAATAAATTTAAAAGACAAAACATTACACTTTTTCAATTTTTAGAATTTTAAAATCCCATAAGGATAAATGCATTGTTAATAATTAGTTAACTTAAATTTTATAATTTTTTTTATCGCTTTCTTTGCCACAATGCAATTTGAAATGATTTATATAATTTTAAACTAGAAACATATTTTTTAAGAAAAAGCAAATGCAATGGACTCTGATAAGAAGTTTCCCCACTCTTCTAAAGAGCAATTTGCTAGAACCAACATTGAAACTTTAGATTGTTATTTAAAATATTCATTTACTAAAGTGTATTTTATACAATTGAGTCCATTACGTATATTTTTGTTCAATTCACATATTCAACTATTATGTATTTCTCACCATTCAAATGTAATGACATTAACAATAAATTTTAAAAGCAAAACATTGCACTTTTTCAATTTTTAGAATTTTTAAGTTCTATAAGGATAAATGCATTACTAATAATACAGTGAATTTAAATTTTGTAATTTTTTTAATTGTCACATTTGTCACACTGTTATTTGAAATGATTTATATAATTTTAGTTTAAAAACATATTACTTAAGAAAAAGCAAATCAAATGGATTCTAATAAGAAGTTTCCCTACTCTCCTCAAGAGCAATATGCTTGACCAAACATTGAAATTTTGGATTGCTATTTATAATATTCATCCATTAAAGTTTATTTTATACAATTGAGTCCATTACCTGTATTTTTGTTCAATTAACATATCTAAATATTATATTTTTCTCACCATTCAAATGCAAGGCCATTAACAATAAATTTAAAAATCAAAACATTGCTCTTTTTCAATTTTTAGAATTTTGAAGTCTTGTGAAGATAAATGCATTCTTAATAATCAGTTGAATTAAAATTTTATAATTTTTTTATTATCTCCATTGCCACAATGCAATTTGAAATCATTTATATAATTTTAGTCCAAAAACATATTAAGTAAGAAAATGCAAATGCAATGGACTCTTATAAGAAGTTTCCCCACTCTCCTCAAGAGCAATATGCTTGACCTAACATTGAAACTTCAGATTGCTATTTGTAATATTCATCCACTAAAGTGTACTTTATACAATTGAGTCCATTACCTAGATTTTTGTTCCATTAACATATCCAAATATTATGTTTTCCTCACCATTCAAATGCAATGACATTAACAATAAATTTAAAAATCAAAACATTGCACTTTTCCAATTTTTAGAATTTTAAAGTCCTATAGGGAGAAATGCATTGTCTCCTTTGCCACAATACAATTTAAAATGATTTGTATAATTTTATTCTACAAACATATTACTTAAGAAAAACCAAATGCAATAGACTCTAATAAAAAGTTTTCCCGCTTCCCTTTGGAGCAATATGCTTGACACAATATTAAGTCTTGGGATTGCTATTTATAATATTCATGCACTACAGTGAATTTTATACAATTGAGTCCATTACTTGAATTTTTGTTTTATTAACATATTCAACTATTATATTTTTCTCACAATTCAAATGCAATGGCATTTAGAATAAATTCAAAAATCAAAACGTTGCAATTTTTCAATTTTTAGAATTTAAAGTCTTATAAGGATAAATGCATTGTTTATAATCAATTTAATTTGAATTTTGCAATTTTTTTTTAATGTCACCTTTGTGACAATGTTATTTGAAATAATTTATATAAATTTAATCAAAAAATATATTACTTGAGCAAAAGCAAATGCAATAGATTTTAATAAGAAGTTTTCCTGCTCTCCTTAGAACCAATATGCTTGACCAAACATTGAAACTTGAGATTACTAATTATAATATTCATCCACTAAAGTGTATTTTATACAATTCAGTCCATTACCTGTATTTTTTTTCAATTAACATTTTCGAATATTATATTTTTATCACAATTCAAATATAATCCTATTAACAATTAATTTAAAATCAAAGCATTTCACTTTTTCAATTTTTAGAATTTTAAAGTCTTATAGGGATAAATACATTGTTAATAATTAGTTGAATTTAAATTTTATAATTTTTTTATTGTCTCTTTTGCCACAATACAATTTGAAATGATTTATATAATTTTAGCCTACAAACATATTAGTTAAGAAAAAGTAAATGCAATGGACTTTAATAAGAAGATTCCCTACTCTCCTCAAGAGCAATATTCTTTACCCAACATTGATGCTTCAGATTGCTATTTATAATATTCATGCACTAAAGTGAATTTTATACAATTGGGTCCATTATTTGAATTTTTGTTCAATTAACATATTCAAATATTATGTTTTTCTCACCATTCAAATGCAATGACATTTAGAATAAATTCAAAAATCAAAACATTGCAATTTTTCAATTTTTAGAATTTAAAGTCTTATAAGGATAAATGTTTTGTTTATAATCAATTAAATTTGAATTTTCCAATTTTTTTAAATGTCACCTTTACAACAACGTTATTTGAAATAATTTATATAAATTTAGTCAAAAAATATATTACTTGAGCAAAAGCAAATGCAATGGACTTTAATAAGAAGTTTCCTTACTCCCCTCAACACCAATATGCTTAACCTAACATTAAAGTTTAGGATTGTTAATTATAATATTCATCTACTAAAGTGCATTTTATACAATTAAGTCCATTACCTATATTTTTTTTTCAATAAACATTTTCAAATATTATATTTTTCTCACCATTCAAACATAATCATATTAACAATAAATTTAACAATGAAAGCATCACAATTTTTCAATTTTTAGAATTTTAAAGTCCTATAAGGAGAAATGCATTATTAATAATTAGTTGAATTTAAATTTTGTAATTTTTTTATTGTCTCCTTTGCCATAGTACAATTTGAAATGATTTATATAATTTTAGTCTACAATCATATTACTTAAGAAAAAGCAAATGCAATGGACTATAATAAGAAGTTTCCCCACTCTCATAAAGAGCAATAAGCTTGACACAACATTAATGGTTAGGATTGCTATTTATAATATTTATCCACTAAAGTGTATTTTATGTAATTGAGTCTATTACTTGAATTTTTGTTCAATTAACATATTCAAATATTATATTTTTCTTACCATTCAAATACAATTGCATTAACAATAAATTTAAAAATCAAAGTATTGCACTTTTGCAATTTTTAGAATTTTAATATCTTATAGGGAGAAAAGTATTGTTAATAATCAGTTAAATTTAAATTTTGTAATTTTTTTAATTTTCTCCTTTGTCACACTGCAATTTGAAATGATTTTGTATAATTTTATTCTACAAACATATTACTTGAGAAAAACCAAATACAATAGACTCTAATAAGAAGTTTCCCCACTCCCCTTAGAAGCAATATGCTTGGCAGAACATTGAATCTTGGGATTGCGATTTATAATATTCATGCATTAAAGTGAATTTTATACAATTGTGTCCATTACTTGAATTTTTGTTCAATTAACATATTCAAATATTATGTTATTCTCACCATTCAAATGCAATGGCATTTAGAATAAATTTAAAAATCAAAACATTGCAACAATTTTTAGAATTTAAAGTCTTATAAGGATAAATGCATTGTTTATAATCAGTTAAATAATGCAATGATTTTATCTTTAAATAATTTTTAATGTCATTGCATTTTCAACAGTGAAATAAACCTAATATTTGAATATATTAATTTACCCAAATAAAAGCAATGGACACAAATGGATAAAATACACTTTAGGGGATGAGTATTATAAATTACAATCTCAAGTTTCAATGTTGGATTAAGCGTATAGCTCTAAAGTGTAGTGGGCTAACTTCTTATTAGAGCCCATCCCATTCATTTTTCTTTAATTAAATTGTTTGTATACTAAAATTATATAAATCATGTCAAATTGAATTGTGGTAATGGAGACAATTAAAGAAAAAACTCATTTTAAAATCTTAATCACCCTAATCTTATGCTACCTTTTATGTAAAAAAAATAGGCAAAATTAGAATGTGGTGTCATCAATTACAAACCTCTTAATAGGGCTCTAAAGTGAATTGGGTATCCTATTCCAAACAAAAGAGACCTATTACAAAAATTACATTCTACTTTTATCTTTTCAAAATTTGACATGAAATTAGGATTTTGGTAAATCCAGATTCACCCAAATATGTTACAAAACTACTTTTACCATTCCATTTGGTCAATATGAAATGAATGGTATGCCTTTTGGTTTGAAAAATGCCCCTTAAAAATTCCAAAGAATTATGAATGATATTTTTCAACCATATTCAAAATTTTGCCTCATCTACATAGATGATATGCTCATCATTTTTTATTCAATCAAACAACATTTCAAACATTTACAAATGTTTTTCCTTGTTACAAAACATAATGGATTGGTGACATCTCAGTCTTTGATCTCCTTCTTCCAAACTCAAGTTAGATTTTTAAGACATTACTTTACCCAGGGCACTATCACCCCTATTAAACATCCCTTAGCTTTTACTAAAAAATTTCTTGATAAAATCACCAACAAATCTCAACTTCAAAGGTTTCTAGGAAGTTTAAATTATGTCCTAAATTTCATTCCAAATATTAATTGAATAGCAAAACCTTTACATAACTATCTTAAGAAAAATCTTACTTTTTAGACAACCTAACATATTATCCTAGTCTAGTATATTAAAACTCTAGTGTGAGAAATTCCTTATATTCATCTTATAGATCCCTTAGCCTCGAAAATTGTTGAAACTTATGTCTCTAATTTGAGTTACAAAAGTATTCTTGAACAACTAAAGAATGATAGAGAAGAGTTCATTTCTGCATAATAGAATGATTGCCAAAGCACTTATTCTACTATCAAAAAAGAAATTATTTCCATTGTCATGTACATTACAAAATTTCAAAGTGATTTATTGAATCAAAATTTTCTTCTTCACATTGATTGTAAATCTATAAAAGAAATTTTATAAAAAGATGTTTAAAACATTACATCAATACATATTTTCACCAAATGGTAAGCTATTCTCTTTGTTTTTTATTTTGAAATTGAATATATAAATGTAGATAGAAACTCTATTATAGATTTCCTAACAAGAGAATTTCTTCAAAATAGAACCCAACATGCCAAGGAAATTCAAAAATAAAGGAAAATCTCCTATACAAAATCCTAAGCCAAGCCCTAAAACCACTTCCAAGCCAATCACCTTGACCTAACCCATCAGGTAATGGATTAGCCAGGTTACAAAGAGGAAACCTGATCCACTCAATCCTTTCAAAAATAACTTCAACTTAAAAAATGGATATAAGCTATTTACAAAACTCATAATCTGCTTATGACACTACAAGGTCTATTTGAAGATTAGATTGGTAAATCTTTATACCTTAATCTCTAAAAAGATGTGGCATCTTCCTCTAAAAATGTATCCCAAACCAAACTCTCCAAAAAATCCTTAGCTTATTTATTTAAGCCCTAATTCCAAAATATTTTCACCATTAAAACAAGATTCTACACTAATGATCCATTTAATACCATCTTTAAAATCTTCCTTACTAGATGGTTTTTTAAACCCAAAGACCTTTCAAAACTGCAACTATATTATATAGCAATACTCAAAAATATAATAAATGAGATTCAAACATTTTTACATAGAAAAATCCCATATTGACCCTATATACTCCACTTGCAATATACAAAAAATTGTTCATCCTCAATAATAGGGACAAGACATTTCCAAACCAAAACACTTCCTAACCTCCTTCAAAACTAAATTGAACCATTATCTGCCTTTTTCATACTGGGATTATCAATAGGCATGGTACAATACTTTCGGCAACTAATAGTTCCATTACCTCTTGACTCATGACTATCAACTCCATAAAACACCAAACAACTTTTAGTGACTAATAGCTTTAGTTCCCCTCACTCATGACTACTAGCTCCACAAAATGTGAAAAAACTTCTGGTGATTCCTCACTAAATGAAAGCAGTAGAAGCATTTGAGCCTATTAGAAAAGGAGGATTATCCTTGACTACCAGGCAAACTTTACATTCTGAACATTTCTCATTTTCAAAATATTTCTTTCCAATTCATTGCTTTCTCTTCTCCCTCTTTTGTATCTTCCTTTTTAATCTTGTATTTCTCCTTCTCCCTCTTGTATCTCTCCTTCCACTATTTAAAGGAACCAGCTCACTTAGCGAGTGTTTGGCATAGGTGCAATGAGTAGAAAAGGTATTCAAGTGCCAAGATTATACTTAACTAAGAAAATGCAAACTTGTTGCTCTTGAATTCATATATTATGCTAATTTATGGTAGGAGAACTTAAAGCATGAAGAAGGAGAGATGGTAAAAAGGAGATTAGAAATTAGAGAATTATGAAGAGATTAATGTGAAAACATTTTGCTCCTAAACATTATAGGCAAGAATTATACATTAGGCTGTAGAGTCTTGGGTAAGGGGGCATGTATGTTAAAGATTGTGTTAAGGAATTTGAAATGTCGATAATGCCATGTGAATTACAAGAAACTCAATAATAGACCATTGCAAGGTTGTTAAGATGGTTGAATAGAGTGATTTCAAATATGATGGAGTTACAATCTTTTGTATTTTTAGAGGATGTGATTAAACTTATTTTTAAGGTGGGGAGACAACTTAAGTGTTGTAAAAATAAGCAAATTGTGCAAGGGTAGAGTAGCAACAAGGCAATCAATTCAATTTCCACCCTTTCGTGGTCTAATACTAATTGGAGTGCAGTGAAAATAGAAAAGGGGACCTTTAGTAAACAACCAACAAATTTGGTTAAGGAAGAAAGGAAAATGGGTGATCTAAAGCCTCCATAAAGGGCCCACGACATTAAATGTTTCAAATGTCTTGGCCATGGGCATATTGCTTCTAAGTGTCCAAAAAAGAGGGCAGCGACTACTCAAGAACCATAAGGGGAGATAAAGAGTGAAGATGAGGTAACATTAAAAGAGGAAGAAAATGATTGATTGAGGAAGATAATGTAGAGTATGCTGATGAGGGAGAATTGCTTGTAATTCAATGTGCCTTGAACATAAAAGCAAAGGTGGATGATGAATAGCATGAAAACATCTTCCATACTAAGTGCACAATAGATAAAAAGATGTGTGGAGTGATTTTAGATGGAGAGCATTGCTCTAATGTTGCTTTTACCATCTTGGTGGAAAAGTTGAACTTAGCAACAACAAAACACTCCCACCCATATAAGTTACAATGGTTGAATTATAATGGAGAAGTAAGGGTATTTTTGGTACCATTTATGATTACAAAACCATACAAGGATGAGGTGATGTGTAATGTGGCTCCAATAAGTGCAAGCCACTTATTTTAAGGAGATCGCGGCAATATGATAGGAGGATTATACAAGATGGATTCAAAAACACCTAATATTTTGTCAAGGATAAGTAAAACATAGTCTTAGGACCTTTTAGTTTGCAACAAGTGCAATGAGACTAGCTTTGGGTTAAGAAAGGAAAGAAAGAAAGCCCAAATTATTCAATATATGATAAAGAGTTCAATGCACTAATTCAAGCTTTAGAGACATGGTAGCACTACTTGTTGCCCAAGGAATTTGTTATTTTAGAAGTAAATCATGAATCCTTGAAGCATTTGATGGGGTAAAGCAAGTGGAATTGAAAACATGCTAAATGGGTGGAGTTCTTGGAGGCCTTTCCTTATGTCATCAAGTACACAAAGGGAAATGTAAATGCAGTGGCAAACATGCGATCATGGATGTATATTCTAATCTTATGGTTAAATGCTAAGTTAATGGGTTTTGTATTGATTACAAGCCAATATTTGGATGTTCCAAACTTTGCTATTATTTACTTAGCTTGTGAGAAAAGGTTTGTTAATGGCTTTGATAAGCATGAGGGGTACCTGTTCAGATTTGGAAGACTTTGTATTCCTAAGGGATCTATTGGAGAACTTTTAGTAAGGGAAGCATATGATGGAGGTATAGCTAGACACTTTGGTGAAATAAGACCTTAGTGCTAGTCAAAGAACATTTTTTTTAGCCAAGGATGATTAGAAATGTGCATGCTCATGGTTTGTATATGCCATTACCTATTCTAATTCAGCCTTGGGTTGGTGTGAGTATGGAGTTCATATTAGGGCTACCGAGGACACAAAAGAGGAATGATATGAACCCTAAAGAGCATAATGAAAATAAAACAAAAAATTTAAAACCCCAAGAAAGTTAAATAAGGTTTAAAGTAAAACCTTGACCCAATGTTTGAAGGAATATGAATCTAAGGCATAAATATAGGCCTAATGTTCAAAGGAACACAAACCAAAGGTATAAAGAAGTATGTGGACACCAAACCCCAAAAAGAAGGGATTTGGGAGTGATAAGTCAGGTTAAAATGCCATAAGGTAATAATGTTGATAAGTTTGCAAAGTTCAATGAAATATCAAAAGAGAAAATTTTCACATTTTTTTTCACAAATGGTCTATATCTTTTAACAATGAAATCAAGTCTATTTATTGATTGAAGTATCAACCCTAACTCTAAAAGTAAAGAAAATGATATACTCCTAAAACATAGGAACACTTTTATTTTATTGTAAATTCTTATTTTATAATAAATTTATACTTAAAAGTGAATTTTATTACTTAACCTTGACTCATTAAGTACTCCAATCATACTAATGAAGCCTTGGTCCTCTTTCAAGTTTGAATTCACATCATTTGTTACTTAGTTGGCCCGAATATCCTTAAATGGTCCATTTAGTACTTCTTTCATCTTTTTAGCCCTTCATGAATGCTCAATGGATCCTTTGAAGCCCTTCATGTATTAAAACCTTCATGAATCTCATCAAGGAAGGATTTAGTTATGGTGGTCATTGATAGGTTCTTAAAGATGTCTCACTTTGTACCTTGTCACAAAACCGATGATGCTTTTCATATAAGAGATTTGTTCTTTCAAGAAATTGCGATTGCATGGAAAACTAAAGCGTGTAGTGATTGATAAGGATGCCAAGTTCTTAAGTTTCTTTTAAAAGACCTTGTGGAAAAAGGTTCGCACAAGACTACTTTTTATAACAACTTGATATCCACAAATAGATGGGTAAACTAAAGTAATAAACCATACACTTTCTTCTTTAATTAGAACTATTATTAACTAGAATTTGAAAAATTGGGATGCTTGCTTAGCTTTTATTGAATTTTTGTATAATAAAAGTATGCATAATGCAACCAAACATTCTCCTTTTGAGGTGGTTTATGGATTTAATTTCATTACCCCATTTGGTTTACCACCACTTCCAACCATTGACTGAGTATGTTTGGATGGGAGAAAGAAGACTAAATTAGTTAAAAACTTGAATGAGAGTGTCAAATAACAAACAACTTATGAGAAAGTAGTTAATAAAGGTAGAAAACAAATACAGTTTGCTCCATATGATCTTGTATGGATTCATCATTGAAAAGAGAGATTTCCAAGCAAATGGAAGTCCAAACTTTTGCCTTAAGTAGGTGGTCCTTCTGGTATGTTTTCCCTGGGCATGATTCAGATTCAATTGGTTTAGGGTAGAAATCACTCAACTCATATGTTTCTCTTTAGCACTCCCTCACTTGTTGCACTTAATACCTCAAGCACACATAACCTTGGGCTCTTATATCAAAATGATGGTGCCTTAGATTAGACTTTCACTTCTAATGATCCTAATTTTGCTAATGTTTATGGAACTTATGAGATTACAGATTTTGGGAAATTCTATAGGCATGAAGGTTATTTGTTTAGGGATAACAGATTGTTTGTGCCTTACGAAAGCTACTTGTATGTGAGGCTCATAAGGATGGTCTAATGGGTCATTTTAGAGTTAGGAAAACCCTAGATGTCTTAGTTGAGCATTTCTTTTGGCCACAAATAAAATGAGATATTTAGATGGTGAGTGAGAACTGCATGACATGCAAATAGGACAAATCTAGAGTTTTACTCCATGGCTTGTACATTTCTTTACCCACACCTAGCTGATGCTAGGTTGATTTATCTAAGAACTTTGTGTTAGGGCTGTCATGATAAAAAAAAGAGCAAAGATTCTGTATTTATTAGGGGTAAGTTTTCAAAGCTGGCACACTTCATCTCATGCCATAAACCAACTATACAAACAACATGGCAGAATTGTTCTTCAAAAAAGTAGTATGCTTACATGGCATACCTTGAAGCATTATTTTAGACCAAGATATAAAGTTTTTAAGCTACATTTAAAAGAACTTGTAGGGTAAGTTCGGTACTACCTACCATCCGGAAACAAACTAACAAACTAAGGTGGTTAATCATACTCTTTCTACTTTGCTATGTGTTATTATTCACATGAATTTGAAAACATGGAAAGAGTGTCTGTCATATGTAAAGTTTGCATTTAATAGGAGTGTTTCTTCTACCACTAGTTTCTCTCTATTTGAAATTATGTATGGTTTTAATCCTTTAACTCCTTTGGATTTGATGCCTTTTCTTGTTGATGAGTGTCTTACCTTAAATGGTGAACACAAGGTTGAAGTGGTCAAAAAGTTACAAGAGATGATGCAGCAACAAATTGCAAAATGAACTAAGTAATATGCAACTAATGGCAATAAAGGGAAAAGAAGTGGTGTTGGAACCTGATAATTAGATTTGGGTGCATATGCACAAGGAAAGGTTTTTAGTTTAGAGGCATTCAAAACTATACCCTATAGGGGACGGTTTATTTCAAGTAATGGTATGAATTAATAACAATACTTATAAGTTGGAACTTTCTAGTGAGTACAATATGAGTACAATATTTAATATTTTTGATCTTTTTCCTTTTAACATAGGTCATGATTCAAGGACAATTCCTTTTGAAGAGAGGGGGAATGAAGAGATTTATGAAGGTGGTGATGCATAGAAGGCTTTCAAGGATACAATGAGCATTCAAGAAGGATTAATAACATGTTATAAAGCTAAAAGGATGAAAAAGGCATTTAATAGGTTGATTAAAGACATTTGGGCCAAAGAAGCAAAGTCAAGCTTGAAGGGCAGGAAAGTATATCTTAATATAGCCCCAAGCTTTATTAATTGTATAAGTATGCTAAATTAGCCTAAGTTAAGTGAGTGTGAAGAGATGAAGCAACAAATTAATGGAATTAGTTAAATGGACCCATCACAAAGTTTGAAAAATCAAAGACAAGGAGTGGACTAGTTGTAAAATTAGTTACAAGACTAGTTCACTACTGGAAGGTTAGACTGGTGCTAGTCATAAGCCTATTGGTGAACTAGTTTGATGTTAGACATGTGCCTTTATGAATATAACCGAATCAACCCAAATTCATTTGTTGTCAACTTATTTAGGAAGTTTTTCTTATTTTTAGGGTTAGGATTATTGCTTCACCCTATAAATCTCTATTTCAGCCAATAGGGTACGTAACCCAAATAGGATTTTCCTTTCCAAAAAATACTTTGGCTATGTTCTTTAGTAAAGACTTTTAAAAAGAATACATCTTTGTACCACCTAAATGAGATAAGTTAGGATATCTTAAGTTAATGAGCTGCTTATAAGTCTTATCAATTAATAAGGTGGTTGTACCAATAAAATGATTAGTGATTGTATATATCAGTGTATTAGAACTATCTGTCAGTTGCATTCCTTATTGAGTTTTTATGGCAAAAAATATTTGAGAATTAGCTTCTTTTGGGAAATAGAAATCCCACCAAGATTATTCCTTGTTTGATTCTT
Source organism: Bruguiera gymnorhiza (assembly GCA_020883675.1). Taxonomy (NCBI): domain Eukaryota; kingdom Viridiplantae; phylum Streptophyta; class Magnoliopsida; order Malpighiales; family Rhizophoraceae; genus Bruguiera; species Bruguiera gymnorhiza. The sequence continues at coordinate 7,204 of JAIRCJ010000283.1, read as the reverse complement.
CATTGAACTTTATGAACTTATCAAGATTATTTTCTTATGGACTTATTACTCTCAAATTCCTTGTTTTCAAAGTATGACATCCATATCCTTCTTTATACCTTTGGTTCCTGTTCCTTTTAACATTAGGTTTAGGTTTGTACCTTAAGTTCGTATTCCTTTGAATAGTGGATTAAGGTTTTATTTTTGTTAAACTTGATTTAACATTCTTGGGATTTTGAATTCCTTATCTTGCTTGTGGGTTTCATTGTCTTTTTAGGGTTTACATCAACCTTTGGTTCTAGAAATCCATTAAACTCCATCAAAGAAAGTAGTCTTTGATAATAATAAAATTTTTTTCCAAGTATGCAATGGTTTAATTCCTGTATAATGATACTATTTATTCATTTCTTCCTAACAAGTATGCACCTTTGTACACCTTTAGTACTTAGAATCCATTGAATTTGATCAAACAAATCAGTCTTGGATAATGATTAGATTGTCCTACAAGTATTTTTGGTTTAATTGCTAAATAATGAGGCTGTCTTTTTATTTCGTCCTCCTTTATTCATTGCAATGACTCTTTCATACAAAATTATCATGAAATTAACTTTTATACCCATAACAAACATTATATTCATTGTAACAAGTATGTTTGTACACCTTTGGTACTAGGAATCCATTGAATTCCCTCAAACAAAGGAGTCTTTGAAAGTGACTCACTTTTCTTGTAAGTATGCAATGGTTTAATTCTTGAATAATAAAACTATCTCTTCATTTCTTCCCAATAGGGCTTCTCCTTTCCTTTTATGAACTTATTCACATAAAATAACGTTGAAATTAAATTTTGTACTTACAACAAATATTATATTGATTGCAACAAGTATGTTAGTAGACCTTTGGTACAATGAATAATGAGACAATTTTATCATCTCTTTCTAACTAGGCTCCACCTTGCATTGCAATGACACATTCACATAAAATGAGTCCAAGGTTATGAATTATTAGAATATTGTAAAAAAGAGATAAATGAATTATTAGACTTAGTAAATCATCATGGTCATGTTTTGCATTTTATGTTAATAATTAAGCAAAAATCAAAAGAGGTACTCCAAGGTTAGTCATAAATTACAAATAATTGTACAAAGTCCTTAAATGGATCAAATATCCTATTCCAAATATGAGAGATTTAATCAAAGGATTAGAAAAGGCGATAATATTTTTAATGTTTGATATGAAATTTATATTTGGGAAAATACAAATTGATGAAAAATATAAATAAAAATATTACTTTTCCTTTTCCTTCAAATAGATGAATCATTGAAAGTGACTCACTTTTCTTACGAGTATGCAATGGTTCAATTCCTAAATAATGAGATTGTCTCTTCATTTCTTCCTGAGAGGGCTCTTCCTTTCCTTCTAAGAACTCATTCACATAAAATGATGTTGAAATAAAATTTTATGCTTACAACAAATATTATATTCATTGCAATATGCACATTCCATGGAGGAGCTGATGCATAGAGGGCTTCTAAGGATCCATTGAGCATTCACAAAGGGCCAATGACACTTCCAAGTGTTAAAAAGATGAATGAAGCACTAAATGAGTTGATTAAGGATATTCCAACCAACCAAGTAATAAATGGCATCAATTCAAGCTTGAAAAAGGACCAAAGCTCCATTAATATGGCTAAAGTGTTTAATGGGCTAGCATTAAGTAATAAAATATACTCCTAAGTAGGAGTTCGTTTTAGAATAAGAGTGTTCCTATATTTTAAGAGTATAACATTGTCTCTACTTTTATGGTTTTAGGGTTGTCATTTTAGCCTATAAATAGGCTTAATTTCATTGTTAAAAGATATAAATCATTGGAGAAAAAAAAAGTGAGAATTTTCTCTTTTGGTTCTTCATTCAACATTGTGAGCTAATCTAGATTATTATCTTGTGGTATTCCAGCCTAACTTATCACTCCTAAATCCCTTCTTTCTAGAATGGCATCCATATCCTTCTAGATACTTTTGGCTTATGTTCCTTTGAACATTGGATCTAGGTTTATACCTTAGATTTGTGTTCCTTTGAACATTGGATCTAGGTTTATACCTTAGATTTGTGTTCCTTTGAACATTAGGTTAAGGTTTTACTTTTGTTAAACCTGATTTAACTTTTTTAGGGTTTTAAATTCCTAATTTCGCTTATGAGTTTCATTGTGCTCTTTAGGGTTTAAATTAGGTTTGCTTATCCAAATTTGACTTTTTCTCTTCTTCTTCTTCTTAGCTGCCTTTTATAACCTTTTGTTCTTTGAATCCATTAAACCCTAGTTTATCTTTTCTTATCTTTAAATTTGTGTGGAATAGAGAAAGAAAAAAAAAATGAACATAGAGACAATTTTTTTTTTTAAAAAAAAAAGAGCAACAAAAACAAAAATAGAAAAAAAAGAGTGGCAAAAAAAAATCCACTTTAAGGCAATAGCTTAATGGTTTGGTCAATCTAACCATAATAATGATCTAATCCTCTCACTCAACTTTACTTCCATGATTTATTTCTTGCTCTATCATCCAAGTACTTGCCCACGATCGAATCCTTTAGTCCTTAACATCCCTTTTATGTTTTCTAAATTCTTATTTTCCATTAGGTTAATTTTGTCCTATTTATTTTATTATGTGAGTTGGTTTGCTTAACATTAAACTAAAGTTCCTTGAAGAGCTAAAAAGGGAAGTTAAGAGTGCTAAAAGGAAAAAGTGAGCTCATTATAAGAAAAGCTATTAAAGAGAAGTAAAAACAAGTGTTGAGTAATAATAATTGAGAGAAACATGTGAGGGAGTGTGTGTGAGGTTATTTCTAACATTTTTTTTTTTTTTTGTGTAGGTTAGTAGCATGACTTCAAAAGATAAGGGAGTGAGCGAGGAAGGTAGGAAGGATGATGTGTTCATGTTCCAAGCTATAAAACAATAGTTTGAGCACATAAATATTGTGTTTGGTGAAATGAGAGATCAAATGGAGAGGTAAGATGCTATTGTAGCTGATTTGAGAAGGGCACAAAACAACAATCTCCTAATGCATGAAGGCAAGAAAGGTGTAATCATTATGATAATTACAATGATGATGGAGATAATGATGCTTATTTTGATGATTTAGCTACTTTGGTTTGAATCACTAATAATAGTAATGGTTGAAGACATTTTAGGAGGTAAGACATTTATGACCATGATTTGGGTAGCATTAAAATGAAAATTCCTTTGTTCTAAGGGAAAAATGATCTTGAAACCTATCTAGAATGGGAGAAGAAGGTTGAGTAGACAAAGGCATCTTGAGTAGACAAAAAAGTTTCAAAGGCAAGTTAGGGAGCTTATGGCAAAGGGATACATATATGAGAGAGAACATGAGCTTGTGTGCTATTCTAGTAATGCTTGTGTCTAAGATGGATGAGACTTAAAGTTTTTGCGTTGATTGTAGAGCATTTAGCTAAATCCCTATAAAGTATCATTGTCCTATATGTAAATTAGATGACATGTTAGATTAATTGCATATTCATGTGTCTTTTTCTAAAATTGATTTTAAGAGTAGATATCACCAAATTAAGATGAGAGAGAGAGATAAGTGGAAAATAACTTTTAAAACTAAAGATAGTCTGTATCAATGGTTTGTTATGCCATATAGTCTCACTAATACACCAAGCACTTTTATGACACTAATGAATCATGTTTTGCATGCATTCATTGGTAAATTTGTAGTTGTGTATTTTGATGATATTTTTATTTATAGCAAAAACTTAGATGAGCATCTTCATCTTTCACTTTTTGTTCTAAGAGTTTTACATTCTAAGAAATTGTATGCTAATCTCAAGAAATGTTCCTTATGTACTGACCAATCATATTGTTTGGCTATGTTGTCAGTACTTGGGGTATTAAGGTTGATGAGGAAAGGGTTTGGACAATTATTGATTGGCCTACACCTAAGTTAATTATGTGTGTAGTTTTCATGGTCTAGCTATGATGTGAACCTTAAAACATGGGGTTTAAGGACCTAACACACACAAGGAATCAAGCAAGAATAGAAGAAAGATAAATTAGATTTCAATCATGAAAATCTAGATCCCATGTTTAAGGGAACTTGAACTTAAGGTATAAATGATGACATTCATTAAGGTGCCAATGCAAGGAGTGCTTATAAGGATCCATTGAGCATTCAAGAAGGGCCGATGACATATGTTAGAGTTAAAAGGATGAAAGACACACTTAACAGGTTGATTAAAGACATTTGGTCTAAGGAAGTTAAGTCAAGCTTGAAGGGTAACCAAGTATATCTTAATGTGGGCCAAGGTTTTAATAATTTTATAAGTATACTAAATTGGCCTAAGTGGTTGGGAAGAGTTAAAGCAACCAAGTAATGGAAATAGAGGACAAGAAGTGAACTGGTCATTTTGCTAATCTACATTTTGTTTTATGTTCTTTTTTTTTTTCCTTTCATCTTATCAAAAAATCTAGGAAGACAAAAGATATTGTAGGATTTTGTGATAGATTTTTCATTGTATGTTAAGAAGTGGGGATATTGAGTAGAAATTTCGCCTAAAGGGAGTGTTGCTTCATTTTCTTCTACTCTTAGTTGTTGAGTGAAGTGATGATGGAGAGTCAATAATTGGTTGAAATTAGAGAATACAATTTTTATGTACTAGCAATTATTTGATTGCTAATTTTTTTTTCTTTTGTGGCTCCATGATTTGCAATTACATTTTTTCTTCTTAATGGTCTTACCTTTATTTCTGTGCAATGTTTCTTCTCTCTTCTTTAATGACTCAACATATGTCAGCTGGTTGTGTGTCAGTGTTTCTTCATTTGGATTTTACTTGATGGTGCCATTTTTTTGTGTTTAGAGGAACTTAAACCAATTAGAAGCATTATCTAAGAAGCTCAAGGAAAAAACCCTAAGAAATGAGGCTCTTTCTCAATCTATTGTTGCCACAATGTGCTTATCTAGTTCTTTCTTGAGTGCTTTTTGGCAACTGAATTTAGTGATAGCTTTATTTTGCTGATAATTAGCCAAAAAAACAAAAAAGGAGGAACTTGATTAGAAAGCTGGAAAGTTTTGGCACTTGGGACTTGTAGTAATTACGGTTTGAGTCTTTTTTTTTCTTTTTTGTTCTTGTTAAAATTTTCTTTGATTTCATATCATCTCAACATAGCTAAACAAAATTTCTAGGAGTCACAGCATTGCACTGTCTATGGATGTTGAGTGTTCATGTATTTGATGCATATACAAGCATTAGTCATAAGTCAGTTGGTGAATTGGTTTCATGTTGGATGTGTGGCTTTGCAAATCTAACCAAATGAAATCTAACTGAACTAACTCCAATTCATTTCCTATCATCTTATTTAGGATGTTTTCCTTATTTCTAGCATTAGGGTTATTAGTTTAGTTTATAAATATGCTTGATCTCATTATCAAAAGGGATAGATCAAGGTGAAAAAAATGGTGAGAATTTCTCTTTCAGTTATTTATTAAACTTTGTAAACTTATCAAGATTATTGTGTTGTGGCATTCCAACCCAACTTATCACTTGCAAATCCCTTCATTGTGAAGTGGGACATTCATATCCTTCTTTATACCTTAGGTTTATGTTCCTTTGAACATTAGGTCAAGGTTTTACTTTTATTAAACCTTATTTAACTTTCTTAGGGTTTTGAATTCCTTGTTTTACTTGTGAGTTTCATTGCACTCTTTGGGATTACATTAATAAATAAGGATATGAATGTCACACTTTAAAAAAGAACGAATTTAAGAGTATAAGTTGGGTTAAACATTGCAAAAAGAGTTAGTTCTTGATAAGTTTTTTAACTCTTAAAAGAATCAAAGGAGAAAATTCTCACTTTTCAATTCATATAATTGTCTGCTCTTTAATAATGAAATCAAGTCTATTTATAGGTTGAAATAACAACTCTAAAACCCTAAAAGTATAGACAATGATATGCTTCTCAAATATAACAATACTCTTATTTTATTGTAAACTCATATTTTATAACAATTTCTTATTTTATAACAAACTTTTACGTACAAGTGGATTTATACTTAATCTTAGCCCATTAAACATATCAATCATATTAATAAAGCATTGATCTTCTTTCAAGTTTGAATTTATGTTATTTAGTGAATTTATGCTTACCCAACATTGAAGGTTGGGATTGTTATTTATAATATTCATCCACTAAAGTGTATTTTTATACAATTAAGTCCATTACTTGTATTTTTTTTAGTTAACATATACAAATATTATGTTTTACCCATCATTCAAAATGTAAGGGCATAACAATAAATTGAATAAATCAAAACATTGCGTTTTTTCAACTATTAGAATTTTAAAGTCCTATAAGGATAAATCCTTTATTAATAATCAGTTGAATTTAAATTTTGTAATTTTTTAATTGTCCCCTTTTCCACAATGCAATTTGAAATAATTTATATAATTTTTGTCTACTAACATAATTACTTAAGAAAAAGTGAATGCAATGAACTCTAAGAGAAGTTTCCCCACTCCCCTCCAAGCAATATGGTTGACCCAAGATTGAAGCTTACGATTACTATTAATAATATTCATCCACAAAAGTGTATTTTATACAATTGAGTCCATTACTTAATTTTTGTTCAATTAAGACTTTCAAATATTATGTTTTTACTCACCATTCAAAATGCAATGCTATTAACAATAAATTTAATAATCAAAACATTGTACTTTTTCAATTTTTAGAAATTCTAAAGTCCTTTAGGAAAAATGTATTCTTAATTATCAGTTGAATTTTAGTGTTGTAATTTCTTTAATTGTCTCTTTTGTGACATTGCTATTTGAAATGATTTATATAATTTTAGTCTAAAAAAATATCACTTAGGAAAAAGCTAATGTATAGGACTCTAATAAGAAGTTTCCCCACTTCCCTCAAGAGCAATATGCTTGACCCAACATTGAAGGTTGGGATTGCTATTTATAATATTCGTCCACCAAAGTGTATTTGAGTCCATCACTTGTATTTTGTTCAATAAATTCTAAATATATGTTTAAACTCACCATTCAAAATGCATATGAATTCACAAATAAATTAATAATCAAAACATTACAATTTTCAATTTTTAGAATTTATACAGGCCTATAAGGATAAATCCATTGTTACTAATTAGTTGAATTTAAATTTTGTAATTTTTTAATTGTCTCCTTTGCCACAAAGCAAGTTGAAATAATTTT